>JAHRHZ010000023.1:260137-292521 GCA_024137785.1 Ginglymostoma cirratum
TCCAGATTAAAGCTCCCCTCCTCAGGTTCCACCTCCTCCAGATTAAAAGTGCATCCAGTTTTCCCCACTTGTGATGGAGCTGCAGAAATTTAGTTGAATTAAAGACATTCCAAGACTATGAAGGGTGTTAAAAGTTACAAACAATAACAGCCATATCAACAACTTGCTAATGCTCTCCATTTTCTTTTTGTGTATTTGATACAGTTACATGGATTCTTGTTCACAAAACTGTTTCACGAGAAAAACCTTTCTTCTGTGCAATGCAAGGATCATTCACACAGTACATTTCCTGAGAGACTGAAGACAGCTCCATTCACAACTGGTTCCATTCACAAAAAGAAGCATAGGCCTAGGATGGAAGATTTAACAACTTTTTTGCTTTATCTGAACATGACTGACTGCTGTAGTGGCTTACGTGGTGAATTGAGCACCTTGCCAATGTCAGATGTCTAAAATAACTCCACAAAGGCCACCATCCCATCACCAAGTCACACTTTACTGACACGTGGAGTGTTCTTGACACTGATCCTGTTCCCTCAGAGGCAGCTGTCAGAGTGAACAGAGCCTCTGACACTCCTGTTTACATCTGTTAGCCAGAGCTCCCTGATTGGACCATTTAACAGCCCCAATCAGGGAACTCATATTCAACGAGGTCTGGCTAGCTGACCTCGTTTCAATCACTACATCTCTCCCCCTCTGAGCACTAGGACGCAGGCCAGTTTGTTTTATCAGTAGCTCCTCCTTAGCACTGGGTCAGGTTACTCTAACTGTGCTTCTGATACAGGTAGTGTATAATGCACAGTAGCTCACCTCTTGCGCCTGGAGCATCTTGGGAGAAATTCATTCGCCTCTGCAGGCGGAAAAGGTGTTGAGGTGGCAGCATCTGCCATGTCCATCTCAGATTCCGAGGTATCTTCAATGATTGACAGAGAGAGAGAGCTCACAGGTTCTAGAACAGTCAGAAAGGCAGTCGAGGAGCCGGGTCCATTTTACTCCCAGACTGTTTGTGAGTTTGCAGCTTTCATATGGTCCAAGTGCTTGTTCCAAATGGTTGCACCTACTGAAACTTTATACGTCACTGGACCTGACCTCATGTTAACCATGCCTCTTTACCCACATTCCTGTAGTTTCGATATCCAACTTCGGTCATTGAAGTAAACTGTCTCTCTCACTCAGAGGAATCTTGTCTAGCATTGATACTCCTGATGTTGTTTCACCCTGCCCTCCAGGTCCAGGAAGATCAGACTTAACCAGGTGTGGAGTCTTCTCCTCATTAGCAACTCTGCTGGAACCATCCCTGTAGGTGCATGAGGGGTGATCCTATAGTCAATTAGGAACCGAGACAGTTTGTATCAAGTGAAGCTGTAGGCTGTTTCTTTAAGCCTGCCTTCAAAGTTTGGACGGCTCTTTCTGCCAGAACATTAGATGATTGATGGTATTAAGCTGTCTTTATATGACAAAAGCCATTTGACTTTAAGAAATACTCGAATTCCCTGCTACTAAACAATGGCTCTTTATCTGTGACCAACATTTCTAGAAGTCCATATATTGCAAAAGATGCGTACAATTTTTTATTGTCATCCCTGTGTTTGATGAATGAACTCTATGCATGTCTAACCGCTTTGAGTGGGTGTCCACAAAGATGAAGATGTGATGAAAAGCAGATGGGAGACCTGCATAGTCAACATGTAATTGAGTCCAGGGTTCACCCAGCTATTCCCACAAATGTGGGGGAGCGGCTGGCAGTAATGTTTGTCCTTGTTGACACTCTGGGCACTGACCTACCAATGCAGCTATATGTGTATCCAATCCTGGCCACCAGACATAACTTCTCACCAAAATCTTCATTTTGGAAACAACTGGATGGCCCTGGTGGAGTTCAGTCAGTATCCGACGATGGTTTTGCTCAAGACAATCACTCTCACTCCCCATGATATTAATCTGATCTCTCTGGGTCCAAAAAGGTTTCAATTCTGGTTGTGATGGCCCTTTGATTTCCCCCATCACCACCAGCTGTTTGTGTTTTGTCAGGACAGGATCTGTCTGTGTCCAAAGTCTGATATTGTCAGCTGTGACTGGAAGAGAATATCCAGAAAATGTAAAATCATTACGGATTCTTCCAGTGATGGTACCACTGGGAGCTTATCTGCCAGCGGGAAATGGCTCAATACATCTGCATTTGCTACTTGGTCTCCCAGATGGTGTTCCAACTTGTACACTCACTAAGTATTAGACAGTGTCGTGGAGTTTGGTCTGAAGCAATAGGCAGCACTGTCTTGCCCTCGCAGTAGGCCATGCAGAGGTTTGTGGTCAATTATTATTACAAATTTACATATATAAGAAAAGTACGATGGAACTTTCAGATTCCAAATGAGATTGCCAAACCTTCCTTCTCTGCCTTTGCGTATTTACACTCTGCATTAGCTAAAGTCCTGGATGCATACGTTATTGGGCGTTCCTCTCCACTGGGCCACCTATGAGCTAAAGCCACCCCGATGTCATACAGGGAGGCATTACACGGCAATACCAGATCTCACCTGGGATCATAGTGTGCCAACACCTTACAGGATGACAGCTGTTTCTTCACTTCCCTGAAAGCAATGGCTTGGTTATGTGATCATTTCCAAGTCTGACCCATTTTTAAGAGGTGATGCAAAGATGCCAGGATGAAGCCCAGGTTACGTATGAACTTTCTGCAATAGCTCACCAGCCCAAAGAAAAGGACCTAAGCTCCGGTAAAGAAGTGGGAACCAGGGTACCTTTGATCACCTTGATTTTATCTTCCAGCAGGAATAACACAATCTTGTCGACTGTAGCCCAAGTAGATTACCTGGGGTGCCTGGAACACATTTTTCCCTTCTAAGGCATACGCCTGCCTGCTAGAAACATCGAAGGACTATGTCCAAGTTCTCTACGTGCTCCTTATTGGTCTTCCCTGTTATTAGCACCTCATCTAGATAAATGGTGACCTAGGGTAGACCTTGTAAAACGTTCTCCATTGCCCACTGAAAAATTGCACAGGCTGATGATACCCCAAATGGCCATCTCATACATTGGTACAAACCCTTGTGGGTATTAATTGTAGCATACTTCCGAGAATCCTCATCTAACTACAATCACAAGTACACATGGCTCAAGTCTGGCATCGTGGAGGACAGCCCCCCCTGCCAGCTGCACACATAAATCCTCTGTGCAGGGCACAGAGTCTTTATCCAACTGTGAAAAGCAGTTTACCATTTGCTTAAAATTTCCACAAGAGCAAACGAGGTTTTGGGCTTCACAATCGGTACGACCAGTGCTGCCCATTCCACAAACTAAACTGGTTTAATGATCCCAGATAACAAGGCATGGGGCTGGATGAACAAAGCAGGCCAAGCAGCATCATAGGAGCAGGAAAACTTGACATTTCGGGCCTAGACCCTTCATCAGAAATGGGGGAGGGGAAGAGGGTTCTGAAATAAATAGGGAGAGAGGGGGAGGATGATAGAGGATGTATAGAGGAGAGGATAGGTGGAGAGGAGGCAGACAGGTCGAAGAGGCGGGGATGGAGCCAGGAAAGGTGAGTGTAGGTGGGGGGGTAGGGAGGAGCTAGGTCAGTCCAGGGAGGACGGACAGGTCAAGGGGGCGGGATGATGTTAGTAGATAGGAGATGGGGGTGGGGCTTGAGGTGGGAGGAGGGGATAGGTGAGAGGAAAAACAGGTTAGGGAGGTGGAGATGAGCTGGGCTGGTTTTGGGATGCGGTTGGGGGAGGGGAGATTTTGAAGCTTGTGAAATCCAAATTGATACCATTGGGCTGCAGGGTTCCCAGGCTGAATATGATTTGTTGTTCCTGCAGCCTTCGGGTAGCATCACTGTGGCATTGCAGGAGGCCCAGGATGGACATGTCGTCTGAGGAATGACTGCTTTGCAGAACACCTGCACTCAGTTCGCAACAAACAACTGCACCTCCCAGTCGCGAACCATTTCAACTCCCCCTCCCATTCCTCAAACGACATGTCCATCCTTGGCCTCCTACAATGCCACAGTGATGCCACCCGAAGGCTGCAGGAACAACAAATCATATTCAGCCTGGGAACCCTGCAGCCCAATGGTATCAATGTAGATTTCACAAGCTTCAAAATCTCCTCTCCCCCAACCGCATCCCAAAACCAGCCCAGCTCATCCCCGCCTCCCTAACCTGTTTTTCCTCTCACCTATCCCCTCCTCCCACCTCAAGCCACACCCCCATCTCCTATCTACTAACATCATCCCGCCCCCTTGACCTGTCCGTCCTCCCTGAACTGACCTATCTCCTCCCTACCCCCCCACCTACACTCACCTTTACTGGCTCCATCCCCGCCTCTTCGACCTGTCTGCCTCCTCTCCACCTATCCTCTCCTCTATCCATCCTCCATCCGCCTCCCCTTCTCTCCCTATTTATTTCAGAACCCTCTTCCCCTCCCCCATTTCTGATGACGGGTTTAGGCCCGAAATGTCAAGTTTTCCTGCTCCTATGATGCTGCTTGGCCTGCTGTGTTCATCCAGCCCCATATCTTGTTATCTCGGATTCTCCAGCATCTGCAGTACCTTTTATCTCTGGTTTAATAATCCCTTTGCTTTCAAGCCTCCTGACTCCTGCCTCTACTTTTGCCCATAAGGAAAATGGCACTAGGTTGGTCTTGCAGAATCATGGGATTGCTTCCTGGTCGACATGCAAGGTGGCCTTAGTCCCTTTGATAGTCCCAAGACCTTCTTGAAAAACCTCTTGGTACTTAATTAGAACTTCACTCAGGTAGGCATTTTCTAAAGGAAAAATATTGAGCCCATCAAAATGAATCTTTCTAAGTGAATTTCGCCCGGTGAAGCTTAGACCCGAGCCTTTTACTGCAATCAGTGATAACTGAACGAGCTGCTTCTCATAAGTGACTGGAACCAAAGTTCTAGCCGAGGCCAGACGCCAGCTGTCTGACACCTCCTCCTACAGCCCCCTTGATCATGACCCCACCCCCGACCACCAAAACATCATCTCCCAAAACATCCACAACCTCATCACCTCAGGTGACTTCCCACCCACAGCCTCCAACCTCATTGTTCCCCAACCCCGCACCGCCCGCTTCTATCTCCTTCCCAAAATCCACAAACCTGACTGCCACGGTCGACCCATTGTCGCTGCCTGCTCCTGCCCCACCAAACTTATCTCTACTTATCTCAACTCCATTTTCTCCCCCTTGGTCCAGCAATTCCCCACCTACGTCCATGACACCACCCACGCCCTCCGCCTCCTCCAAAACTTCTAATTCCCTGGTCCCAACACCTCATCTTTATCATGGACGTCCAGTCCCTATACATCTGCATTCCCCATGCAGATGGCCTAATGGCCCTACACTTCTTCCTGTCCAGCAGGCCCAACCAGTCCCCCGCCACTGACACCCTCGTCCACTTAGCCGAACTCGTCCTCACCCTCAACAAATTCTCTTTCAATTCCTCCCACTTCCTACAGACAAAGGGGGTGGCCATGGGTATCCACATGGGCCCAAGCTATGCCTGCCTCTTTGTAGGTTACGTGGAACAATCCCTCTTCCGTAGCTACACTGGCCCTAAACCCCACCTCTTCCTCCGTTACATCGATGACTGTATTGGCGGCGCCATGTGCTCCTACAAGGAGCTCAAATAGTTCATCCACTTCACTAACACCTTCCACCCCAACCTTAAGTTCACCTGGACCATCTCCGATTCCTCTCTTTCTCTCCTGGACCTCTCTGTTTCCATCGCTGGCAACCATCTGGAAACCGATATCCATTTCAAGGCTACCAACTCCCACAGCTACCTAGAATACACCTCCTCCCACCCACCTTCCTGCAAAAGTGCCATTCCCTATTCCCAATTCCTTCACCTCAGCCGCATCTGCTCCCAGGATCAGGCATTCCACTCCTGATCATCTCAGATGTCCACGTTTTTCAAGGACCGCAACATCCCCCCCTCTCAGTGTTCGAGAACGCTCGCGACCGTGTCTTCCACATTTCCTGCAACTCATCCCTCACACTCCCTCCCCGCAATAACAACCAAAAAAGAATCCCCCTCGTCCTCACGTACCATCCCACCATCCTCCGGATCCAACGCATCATCCTCCGACACTTCCGCCATCTGCAATCCGACCCCACCACCAAAGATATTTTTCCATCCCCACTCTTATCTGCTTTCCGGGAGGACCACTCTCTCTGTGACTGCCTTGTCCACTCCACACTCTCTTCCAGCCCCACCACACCTGGTACATTTCCCTGCAACTGCAGGAAGTGCTCCACCTGCCCCTACACCTCCCCCATCACGCCCATCCCAGGCCCCAAGAAAACCTTCCACATTAAACAGATGTTCATCTGCACATCTGCTAATGTGGTATACTGCATCCACTGTACCCGTTATGGCTTCCTCTACATCGGGGAAACCAAGCAGAGGCTTGGGGACTGCTTTGTGGAACACCTACGCTCGGTTCGCAACAAACAACTGCACCTCCTAGTCACGAACCATTTCAACTCCCCCTCCCACTCCTTAGATGACATGTCCATCCTGGGCCTCCTGCAGTGGCACAATGATGCCACCCAAAGGTTGCAGGAACAGCACCTCATATTTTGCTTGGGAACCCTACAGCCCAATGGTATCAATGTGGACTTCACAAGCTTCAAAATCTCCCCTCCCCCGACCGCATCCCAAAACCAGCCTAGCTTGTCTCCAACTCCCTAACTTGTCCTTCCTCCCACCTATCCCCTCCTCCCATCCCAAGCCCCACCCCCATCTCCTACCTACTAGCTTCATATTGCCCCCTAGACCTGTCCATCCTCCCTGGACTGACCTATCTCCTCCCTCCCTCCCCACCTACACTCACCTTTACTGGGTCCACCCCTGCCTCTTTAACCTGTCTGTCTCCTCTCCACCTATCTTCTCCTCTATCCATCTTCTATCCACCTCCCCCTCTCTCCCTATTTATTTCAGAATCCCCTTCCCCTCCCCCATTTCCGAAGAAGGGTCTCGGCCCAAAATGTCAGCTTTCCTGCTCCTCTGATGCTGCTTGGCCTGCTGTGTTCATCCAGCTCCACACCATGTTATCTCAGACTTTCCAACATCTGCAGTTAATACTATCTCTGGAACCAAAGTTGTCCCCTTAATCTATAGATGCTCCCCAGTAAAGGTTCTCAGTCTAGCCGAGGTCTTATGCAAACTTGAGGGTTGGAGTCCAGAGTGAATTCTGTTAAAGACTGTTTCTGCGATCACTGAAATAGCCTCGCCAGTATCAACCTCCATCAGAACCAGGTGATCATTTAATCAGATGTTTATTTTGATTGGTTCTGATTTGGCTGTTGCTAGGGAATTTAACAGTTGCAAACCAGATGTAGGTGTGCTTTCCATGGTGTGCCCTCTCCTGGATATTGGCCTATGGGTTCTCTTACTCAGCTCAGGCCGAGTGGGACTCTTTCGCTGTCTTGCTACTGCATACCGGCAACAACTACAGTGGCTTGTCAGCCTGGATCCTGAAGAAAATTCTAACCATTTGGCCAAGGCCTGGCTTTGTTTTGAGGTTTTCTGTGGGCTGACCCAGAGCCCCTCTGTTCAGGAAATGTCCTGACTGAGGCTAAAACATTGCCTTCACTCAGTAGGTGTTTCCCAAGCTCAGTCGGACTGGTGAGGGTGTCCACTTCCATCAGAATGCCCTGCAGCTGATCTTGGTGAGGTGTTCGTCATCATTGATGACATGTTGAACACTGCAAAGAACATGGTGCAGTTTCTCTGCTCCAGGGAACTACTGGACGATGAAGAATACCCTATCGCTCGTGTCCTGTGTATGTCTTCTGAGGAGGTTGTTGTGCATTTTCGCTGTGGCATATCAGAACTGGCGATCAATGAGCTGAACATCGTATCCTGTTCTTATGAGGGTGCCTTTCAGCATCTTTAGGTGTCCATCACATTCCTCCTCATCTGAGCAGATCCTGTATATGTGTAGGGCTTGTCCGTGAGAGATGGCTTCTTTAATATGTTTCAGGTGGAAGCTAGAGAAATGCAGCATCGTGAGATTATCTGTGGGCTTGTAGTAGAGTGAGGTACTGAGTTGTCCATCTCTGATGGAGATGCTTGTGTCCAAGAATGAGACTGATTCTGAAGAGTAGTGCATGGTGAATCTGATGGTGCAATGAAACTTATTGATATCATCGTGGACTTGTTTCAGTGGTTCCTCGCCATGAGTCCAGAGGAAGAAAATGTTGTTGATGTATCTGGTGTTTAGCATTGGTTGGAGGTCCTGTGCAGCAAAGAAGCCTTGCTTGAACTTATACATGATCAGAGGGCAGTATGTAGATGGGTTAGCAGCAGGACTATGACTTTGTTAATTGATTATACAATACCTCCATTAGGAAGCGAAGTCCCAGTGTAATGGGATCACCAAATTAGTATTTCCACATCTCGCTCCGTTACAGTTAAGGCAAGAAAGCAGCCTCAGTATGGTCCAGATGCTGAGTGTTACAATGATGCCTCCCATGATCTGGACTGTTGACTACAGTCCAAAAGAAGACTTTTGAATTATCTTATGAGCTGTGATTAAATCTAGTAACTCAGTTGCAATAAACCTGGATTTAATATACTTTATCACCAAATTTCCTGTACAATCAGGAACAAATAAGGACCAGTCTCCAACTTATTCAGAATACATAAATTGAGAAGAACCAAATTGTATTTACTTTCCAGATGACTTTACTTGAGCAGAAGGGCTGAATTTTTTTTAAAGATAATTGTACTTTATCTAAGCTTTAATAAAATTGTTGGCAGAATAAAGAAAAAAAAAAGTTACATCAACAAATTATGAGATAACAAGGTGTAGCGCTGAATGAACACAGCAGGCCAAGCAGCGTCAGAGGAGCAGGAAAGCTGACGTTTTGGGCCTAGACCCTTCTTCAGAAATGATACAGGTGAGATTTACACAAAATGCATTGTTGGATTTTCAGTTCTTACTATAATCCTGAGATGCATGTTTCAAAGATGACAGCATTTGGAGAGAGAAGGGTGCGGTATGGAGGGGACAAGGGGCAGAACTTGTAGACAGAAAGGGGTGGGTATGGAAGGGTGAAGAGGCAGATCATACAGTCACAGAATCCATTGTCCTTCTGTCTTCAGGAGAAGTCATGGAGTAAATGGAACTAATGGTGGAGGGGAGTTTGGAGACGCACTTTGCTCTGTTTATAGTTAGCTTCTTGTACCCATCATCCTGTCACACCAAAGCTGGGTTTCACGCTCTTGGGTCAAAGGGCTTCATACTTCAGGCTTCTCTAAAGTGGTCAGAGCCCCAGAGACAAATGCCTGAAACTCGACAGCCAACCAGCTCACTTCACCTTATCTGGGAGAAACTGGAGACGCTGTTGACAAGAATGATTACGTTATTCACCGATAGTTCCTGTTCTGAGGAAGGGTCACCGGACCCGAAACATTAACCCTGATTTTTCTTCATAGATGCTGCCAGACCTGCTGAGATTTTCCAGCAACTTCTGTTTTTGTTCCTGATATACATCATTCGCAGTTCTCTCGGTTTTTATTGAGCTTGTTGTAAGTTGTTCCTCCAAAGTACTTATATCTAGTTTGATCCTATGTTCAACTTTTAATAGTTCAGACCTTTAACCTAAGATGTCCTTCATTACCCATGTGTGACTTTTATCTTGACAGTTCACTTGCTCAGAAATTACTAAGTCAATAAACGGTAATTCTACACACCGCTCAAGCAACTTAAATTCACAGAGAATGTCTGCTTCCTTGTAATGCAACAAGGGTATTTGGTGGAGTTTGTGTCAAAGCTCCCAGGACCCTGAATTCAGAGCAATCATTCTGTACACTCAGGATTAAAGATGCTGCAGATCCAGCTTCCTGAGTTACCATGCGTGTCCCTTTGCTTCTGACTTGCTCAGGGTATGTCCCACTGTCACCCCCTCTGTGTATTTTCTCAGGACCTGTCTGAAAACTGGCTTTTGGATGAGCACATCACAATGACCCAAAAACACTGTCATGGCTACAACAACTTTGTCAAGCCTTCCAGACACAGCCTTTTATTCGACCTTGCCTGATATTTTCCAAGACAACAGATTGCCACCTTCATTGCCCACCTGACAGACACATTATTCACAGTTGCTACTCGAGTAGTGCCTGGTGCTGGTTCTATTAAACTTCCAGCTTGCTGCTGTTGTTCTGAGATGAACTGGAAACTATCCAAGGTTATGAGTGTTTTCAGAGAACTCAGCACAATGTGTTGATGCTTAAAGGATCAATGGACCTACGATTTGAAGAAGCAGTGCTCCTGGTGTGGCAGAATTAAGGCAAGTCCCACAGGACTGTCAAAACCCACTGGCTGCCACAGTTTTGTAGATGGTGTGCTTAAAGTTAGAAAATCTTCTGAACCACAAGCTGCCACCATGTTGTATTTCCTTTAACTAGAACACTCAAGTGGGAATGGAAAACTCAGATCTGAGTTCTTCATTCTTTAAGAATGAGTAGATCCTACAATCTTGGGGAATATTTGATAACTGACCTTGGTTGAATGACTCCATTGAGCCGACTATCTGGTACATTACATCATTCTGATTTGAGATTTGTAGATCAGAGGCATCTCTATGGCAAGATAGTCAGACACCACATGCAGCATCTCAAACAGGAAGGTGAGCAGGAGCATGAGGCCCAAAGAGTTTAAAAAAGTCTTTGGGCTTTGAATAACCCGGTAAGAAAGGATTTCTTAAGACAATTTGTCTTTCTCAAATCTTTGAGCCCCTTCAAAAAAATTTAACTGGTACAGAATGGACAAATAAGAGGAAAGCATTTATTCATGGAATTGACAATTTTCCTTTGATGGAATTGTCTTCCATTTTCGTCATAAATGGTGCAAAGTTCAGGCTATGGGGTGTGGAAGGCTGGATAAGTCAATTATAACCTGAGTGACTTACGGGCTTCTCTCACTCTGCAGGCTCCGAAAAATTGTAGTGAAACATCTGTAAGTTTGTGAACTTTGATACTCAGCAAATGGATCAAATTAGTCTATTTTTGCTCTGTCTATCCCTCGGTGCCTGAATGTGATGGTCCAGTTCATGATTTTGTACAATTGTGTACCATCAAGGTACAAGTGAGAAAGATTTCACAAGCTGCACAGCAAGCTGCCACGTAAAAGGAGAAAATGGTGGGTAAATTATTGAAAAGGGCTCTGATAGACAGGATTTATGATCACTTGGAAAGGCACAGTTTGATTCGTGATAGTCAGCATGGATTTGTGAGGCGTAGATCATGCCTCACAAACCTTATTGAATTCTTTGAAGAGGTGACCAAACACGTGGATGAAGGTGGAGCAGTGGATGTGGTACACATGGATTTAAGTAAGGCGTTTGATAAGGTTCCCCATGGTAGGCTCACGCAGAAAGTAATGAGGCATGGGATAGGGGGAAATGTGGCAGATTGGATTCAGAATTGGCTGACAATTAGAAGACAAAGGGTGGTAGTGGATGGGAAATGTTCAACATGGTGCTCAGTTACGAGTGGTGTACGAAAAGGATCTGTTCTGGGTCCTCTCCTATTTGTGACTTTTGTAAATGATTTGGATGAAGGAGTAGAAGGGTGGATTAGTAAGTTCGCGGACGATACAAAGGTGGGTCGAGTTGTGGATAGTGTGGAGAACTGTTCTAGGTTACAACGGGGCATTGATAGGATGCAGAGCTGGGCTGCGAAGTGGCAGATGGAGTTTAACCCCGAAAAGTGTGAGGTGATTCATTTTGGAAGGACAAATTTGAAAGCAGAATACAGGGTTAACAGAAAGATTCTTGGCAGTGTGGAGGAGCAGAGGGATCTTGGAGTTCATGTCCACAGTTCCCTGAAAGCTGCCACCCAGGTGGATAGAGATGTTCAGAAGGCATATGATGTGTTAGCTTTCTTTAATAGAGGGATTGAGTTCAACAGCTATGAAGTTATGCTCCAGCTATACAAAACACTGGTTTGGCCACATCTGGAGTATTGTGTCCAGTTAGGAAAGATGAGGAAGCATTGGAAAAGGTGCAGAGGAGATTTATCAGGATGTTGCCTGGAATGGAGGGAAGGTCTTACGAGGAAAGGTTGAGAGAACTAGGGCTTTTCTCTTTAGAACGACGAAGGATCAGAAGTGACTTGATAGAGGTGTACGAAATGAACGGAGGTATAGATAGAGTAGACAGCCAGAGACATCTTCCTAGAGTGGAGGTAGCTTTTACAAGGGGGCATAGTTTTAAAGTGAGTGGAGATAGATATAGGGGAGACATCAGAGGTAGGTTCTTTACTAAGAGAGTGGTAGGAGCGTGGAATGCATTGCCAGAGAGGGTAGTGGATTCAGCCTCATTAGGGGCATTTAAGTGGCCAGTAGATAAGGCAGATGGATGATCGTATAAGGTAGGGGTGAAGGTTAAATAGACCTTAAGGTTTAAGGTAAAAGTCCGGCACAACATCGTGGGCTGAAGGACCTGTACTATGCTGTACTGTTCTATGTTCTATGTATGTTTTAAAGTGACTGTCACCTTTACAGCTCTTCACAGGAGTGAAGTCACCATAATCCCAGAGGACCGCAGAGCTGCTATCCCATTAGAGAGAGGAGGGAGTCGGGACTGGTGGTGAGTATAACCTGAAGGTCACGATGCCTCAGGTGAGGGGCAAGACTGAGAAGGCAGAATCTTCATGGTGACCTGAGCCAGTGCCTGAGACCTGGAGCTCCTCTGTCTGTCTGTCTCTCTCAGAGAGCAGCCTTGTGGTCCTCTGGAACTATAGTGACTTTACCTTAACCCAGCACACAAACAGCTCACTGGTTAAGTGTCCAGAGTCCGGCTCATGGTTTCCTTCGGTTTTTATTTCATTTGTTATTCTCTTAAGATCATTTCAGAGAGCGACCTTGGCTCTGGATGTGATAGAATCAGGGTATCCAAGTAGAACATCTCAGTTAGAATCTCATTCGTCTGGCGTGGCTCCTCTCTGATTCAACCAATCTCCAAATTCTGGTCAGTAATCCTAGAATCACAGAAACTTGGGACAGAATTGTATAGGGGTCAGAGAGACATGGGCTTTCATGAGTTTTGTAGCAGAATCAGACATAAAGATCGTTGATGCCAATCTTAACATCAGGAACATCTCTCTCCATCTTTCTAGGGTTTCTGGCTAGGCAGCAGCCAAATGCCAATTAAGGGTCCAACTCACCTCATTAACATTCAGTTCCCATTTATCAATCACACCAAACAAGAAATCTCATCATGAAGTCAAAGTGAGCACCTGGTGACTTTAGATCATCATTTGCTCCAAGTGACCTCCATGTTGGAGACAAGGCATCAACATCTTGGACAAACTATGTGTGCACTGGCCACATACTCCACATACAGGGATATTTGCATTCTCATGGTACATTTCCAATCCAATCACGGTGTGCTTCTGTATTCCTGGTTGCACTTTGGCCCCTCATCCAGAGATACCAGGCTCACAGGGCAGTGGTATCCCCTGGCTGTCTAATGCAGACACAAGGCAGAAAACTTGTCCTGGTTGTCAACAGTTTTCAGTTCAGTCAAGGATGATGGCCTTTGTTCAGGGGGGGCTGGCACAGGGCAGTCTCTGATATGAGTCCTCAGTTTTGATTATTAAGAGGATCAACGGTTACTGCTATAGGTGGGGAGGTGGCCCAAGTGACTGAGTGGGTGGGCAGCGCAGGGGGCATGAAGGTGTGGAAGGACTGAGACTGCACTGAGCCAGTGGGGCAAGCTTGGACCAGGATAGAATGGGCTGCTGTCATGGCCTCCACATTTGGTCTTGGAGCAGGAGGAGATCCCAAGCTGGCACCATCCTGTCCAGCAGGAGCCAGGCCCTTTGCCAAAAAGTGTGGGTACAATATCCCCCCTGTCTGTCACATCTGAGGCAAATGTCAGGAACAATGTAGGACAGCTCTGGGCTGACAACCAGCTGCACAACTGGCTTTTAAAACTGGAGCAGGCAATGCCATAAGACCATAAGATATAGGAGCAGAATTAGACCATTTGGCCCATCAAGTCTGTTTCAACATTCGATCATGGTTGATGTATTTGTTAACCCCATTCTGATGCCCTCTCCCCGCAATCCTTGTTCCCCTTATTCATCAAGAACCTATCTGTCTCTGTCTTAAATACACTCAGTGACTTGGCCTCCACAGCCCTCTGCAGCAATGAGTTTCACAGAGTCACCACCCTTGGACTGGAGAAATTCCTCCTTATCTCAGTTCTAAATGGTTGTCCCTTTGCTCTGAGGCTGTGCCGTCCAGTCCTAGTCTCTCCTAGTAGTGGAAACATCTTCTCCATGTCCCCTCTATCCAGGAATCTCAGTATTCTGTGAGTTTCAGATACCCTCCTCATCCTTCTCAACCCCATCGAGTACAGACCCAGGGTCCTCAACCACTCCTCATATGACCAAGCCCTTCATCACCAGGATCATTCTTGTGAACCTCCTCTGGTCTCCTTCTAACATCAGCCATCCTTCCTTAGATACGGGACCCAAAACTGCTCACAATATTCCAAATACGGTCTGACCAGAGCTTTGTACAGCCTCAGCAATGCATCCCTGCTTGTTTATTTTGGCTTCTTGAAATAAATACTACCATTGAATTTGCCTTCCTAACTGCCACTGAATCTCCAGTCAGAGTGAGCTTTTCCCTCAACAGGGGGAGACGGTACTAGAATCGGATTTGGGGATGTTATCGGGTGGATTTGGTGGCTAATGTGGTAAGGTATGGCTAGATGGCCTGATTTGAAACACACTCTTTTGAAATTTTAAACAGAAAGTAAGTTCTGCATGGGTTAGATTATAGGATATGGTATAATTTGGTATCTGGTTGCTATTAGGAGGAATTGCTAAATTTCACATCCTGCATGAATGCACTCTCTAATAACCTAATCTCAAACGTGCGAGCAAAGAGAGATGTGAGCCTTACATGCTGAATTAGAAATGCACATTGTAAGCTACAGCCAAGAAGCCAACCAGGCCTCAGGCATGGCAGATAGTTAAATTATCCTGAACAGAACTCACGCTGTGGCCTGTGCCCTTGTAACAACAATTACTTAGATATCTTTTTGTCTGACAAGTAAGAATGACAGGGATGTAAAAGAGCTGAGATTCTTACTGCACTGTCACCAGATCACAGTTAATAACACATTGAAAAAGGGAGAGTCTGCACATCAGTCAGAATTACATGAATAGGAACCATGGCTTAATACATACAAAGAATCACAAAATATTTAGTAAATAATATTAAACTTCAATTAATTTTTAAAATTTCTTACACATGTCTAAACATGTTTTGAAATAAACACATCTGTGCAACATTGAAAAGTTCTTTAGAACATAAGAACATAAGAACTAGGAGCAGCAGTAGGCCGTCCGGCCCTTCGAGCCTGCTCCACCATTCAACAAGATCATGGCTGATCATTTTGTGGACTCAGATCCACTTACCCGCGCTCTCACCGTATCCCTTAATTCCTTTATTGTTCAAAAAAAATCTACGTTAGCTTTAAAAACGTTTACTGAAGTAGCGTCAACTACTTCACTTGGCAAGGAATTCCATAGATTAACAACCCTCTGGGTGAAGAAGTTCCTTCTCCATTCAGTCCTAAATCTGCTCCCTCTAATCTTGAGGCTATGCCCTCCTGGCCTAGCTTCACCTGCCAGTGGAAACATCCTCTCTACTTCTATCTTATCTATTCCCTTCATAATATTATATATGTTTCTATAAGATCCCTCCTCAATCTTCTGAATTCCAATGAATATAATCCCAGTCTACTCAGTCTCTCCTCATAAACCAACCCCCTCAACTCCGGAATCAACCTAGTGAACCTCCACTGCACCCCCTCCAGTGCCAGTACATCCTTTCTCAAATAAGGAGACCAAAGCTGCACACAGTACTCCAGGTGTGGCCTCACCAACACCTTGTACAGCTGCAACATAACCTCTCTGCTTTTAAACTCAATCCCTTTAGCAATGAAGGACAAAATTCCATTTGCCTTCCTAATTACTTGTTGTACCTGCAGACCAACCTTCTGTGATTCATGCACAAGGACACCCAGGTCCCTCTGCATAGCAGCATGCTGCAACTTTTTACCATTCAAGTAATAATCCTTTTTACTATTACTCCTACTAAAATGCATGACTTCACATTTATTTATCGTATTCCATCTGCCAGACCTTTGCCCACTCACTCAATGTATCTATGTTCCTCTGCAAAGTTTCATAGTCCTCTGCATACTTTGCTCTGCCACTCATCTTAGTGTCATCTGCAAACTTTGACACCCTACACGTGGTGCCCAACTCCAAATCATCTATATAAATTGTAAATAATTGCGGTCCCAACACTGATCCCTGAGGCACACCACTAGTCACTGATTGCCAGCCAGAATAGCACTCATTTATCCTCACTCTTTGCTTCCTATTAGTCAACCAATCCTCTATCCATGCTAATACTTTACCCCTAATGCCATGCATCCTTATCTTGTGCAGCAGCCTCTTGTGCGGCACCTTGTCGAAGGCCTTTTGGAAATCTAGGTACACCACATCCACTGGGTCCCCATTGTCCACCTTGCTCATAATGTCTCAGTAGAATTCCAAAAGATTTGACAAGCATGACCTGCCCTTCATGAACCCATGCTGCATCTGCCCAATGGGACAATTTCTATCGAGATGTCTTGCGATTTCTTCCTTGATAATCGACTCAAGCATCTTCCCCACTACAGAGGTTAAGCTAACCAGTCTATAATTCCCCATCTTTTGTCTACCTTCCTTTTTAAACAGTGGCGTCACATTTAACAATAACCTTTTGCAGTGACTGGTTAAACACACACCTTTAATAGTCAGTTAAAAACCAAAAGAGACAAATCAGAGACAAAAATAGAAATTGCTTCGAAAGCTCAGCAGGTCTGGCAGCATCTACTGAGAGAAATGAAAGTTAACATTTCAGGTTGAGTGACCCTTCCTCGGAACATATTGCTGTCTTTAAGCATCTCCAACCACGTGAATTTTCGTCAACAGTGGGCTCATGCTTGTCTAATATGTCACATAGTCATTTGTGGCCCCAGCGAGAAAGTTTCTATCTCCAACAACAGAGAAGAGCCCCTCAGGCAGCACCTTCCAAACCCACAACCAATTCCACCTAGAAGGACAGGGCAGCAGATACATGGGAACACCACCCCCTGCAAGTTCCCCTCCGAGCCACTCACCATCCTGACTTGGAAATATATCGCCATTCCTTCACTGTTGCTGGGGCAAAATCCTGGAACTCCTTCCCTAAAGGCATTGTGGGTCTACCTACACACATGGGCTGTCGTGGTTCAAGCAGGCAGCTCACCCCCACCTTCTTTCCCATTAGAGATAGGAAACAGCCCCAAAGTTCAAGTGGCAGAGCCAAAGATTGGGCGGTTGTAAACATCAGAATAATTGTGAGATTTAACGAGCTAAAACAGCATCACATATTAACAAAGGGTTCTGCATTCCCAATCTAGTCCAACTAGAACTGCCTGAGCAGTAGTTGCATCTTTATGTAGAGGTAAGTCATGTCAGCATTTCCCTACCCAACACTTACAATGGTGGCCCTGACCTAGCCCAATGGTTCCAGGTGCCACCCTGAACTTTCCAATTCTCCACTTCCTTCTGCTTCTTTTAGAATCTTCGTACAATTCATTTTTTGACCCCAAATAAAAAAGATTTTCAAGGTGAGTGCAACATGTGTGAAGGTAAAACTATCAAGCAAAAAGGAGTTATTTTTCTCTTTGCTACAGGTGATCCAGTTATTTTGTGAGATTTTAAATTGAATGTTTTTGCCTGTGGAAAACAGCAGAAGTAAAAAAAATCAAGGAATCAAATTGGGAATTTGGAAGAAATGTCTTTATCTGAAGAGAAGCGAGGATGTGGAACCAGTTACAGCAAGGAGTGGGTGAAGTGAATCATGTCAATGTATTCAGGGGAAGATGTATGCAATTGTGAAGGACAAAGGAGGAGAGGGTTACACAGATAGATTTATCTGACGAAGGGTGAGAGGGATCTGGTGTGGAACATAGACATCTACAAAGTCTGTTTTTCCTCAAATGGCCTCTTTCTGTGCATGATGTTTTGTGCATTTCTCTTTAATTCAGTATGGTATCTCCATATTTGATTGGTGTCTGCTTTTATCTCATTTCACTGAGGTTGATATGAATGTAAGTTGTTCTTCGGCAATTGTGGCTGATAATAACTTTTGTTTAAATCAGAAGGCACATCAAGGAAGAAATACAACAAGATTCAAGTTTGAGAAGAAACCTGTTTGCAAGGAGGGTAGTGCAGTACTGCACAGTGTTGTGATGGCACTGCCTCACGCAACAACGGATGTGGTACAGACATAGGCCTTTGGAGGATCTGGAGAACAGACCCCACCCACACCCATCCCAGACAGAGAATAAGGGTGCAAGGTCACTGAGCAGCTCTCCCAATGAGCTCTGCATTCAGGCATCATAACGTTCAATTGTAATAAAACCAAAGTACAGAGGACCCTGGAAATTTGAAATAAAAACAGAAAATGCTGGAGAAACTCAGCAGTTCTGGCAGCAGTGGAGAGAGAAACAGAGTTAACATTTTCAATCCACTATGACTCATTTTCAAAATATTAAGTCTGCTTCTCTCTTCACTGATACTGCCAGACCAGCTGAGTTTCTCCAACATTCTCTGTTTCATAATTTCTCGATATTGTTATTTATTGTTTATTACTGTTATGGGTATTTTCAAATCAATCTGTTCAGAATTGCTATTGCTCACCATGAAAATATGTGGGACTTGAACACAAGCTTCCTGGCTTAAATGTTCATAATGATCTATTATTAATGCTGAACTGCCATTTCATTTCACTTTTATATTTAATGTAAAAATAGACGAGAGGAATATTCACATTTAATTTATTAAGCCCCTTGTGTTAAAATCTCTATATGTTTGTCATTTCTTCTAACCATTATTTTTTAGGAATGTCTCTGTGTAGAATATGAACATGCAGCAATTAAAGGAGAGTGGCAGCAGACGTTCGTTAACTCTCTCTGCGCCCGGTATCGTGTACTTGTGGAAACGGCTTGGCTAATCTTTCCCGTGCTAACTGTGAGATTGTTACTCTCTTTGGGAAACAGAACTTGTTGAAGGATACATGATGGCACATACTGTTGACATTTCTAATGAGGCAATGCTGCACTATGCATGTCACTGCTGGAGGGCAATGTGTATGGACCTGGGTAAATTCCATGCTGCTTTACACTTCACTTCCCATCATAACAAATATAAATACATTTGCATATCCTTTATTTCCACATCATTAACAATGTCTTACTCACATCTCTCAGTCTAGCACCTTCTGTTTTTAGGGTTTAAAATGGGACACATCCACAAATTAATATTCCAGTCATGTTTTTCTTTAAGGAATGAACCTGCTTCCAGATTTGCAGAACAGTCCAGTGCATTGTTGACATGGGTTTCACTCTTTGTGATGTGTGGCTAATCTCGTCACCTTCTTCACATTCTCAGATTCTCCATTACTGACAATACTCATCAATTACTCAAATTTTCTTCAATTGTCATTGAATCACCATCATATTAATGTACAAAATCCACACCTGAATTAGTCCATCTTAGGTTGTTGGGTGGTTCATTAGTAACTTAGGAAAGGTTAAAAACTCATTGCTGCAGATAAATGACACTTCAACTGTTGCCCTTAAAATTCATTGTTAAGAAGCAAATGTGTCAAGTTCTCACACTGGTGTCAGCAAGTTCTGAAACTGAAGTGAAAATATCAATTTTGCCCCTAAAAATCCAACTCCACAATACTACATCAGTCATATAAGATTGAGAAACATCCGTTAACTGTTTAAGGACTTGCATAAAAAGAACATCTTACAAATCAGTTACAGATTATTGGGTTACTAAATTCATCAGTAAAAAGTGGCCACTTACAAAAGAGAACAATATTTTAACACTCACTCCTTAAAGCTTCTCTTTTCCAGCCATTGATACTGTCAAATGTTGAGATGACAGCTGCAGAGGGAATCAGATTGTCACCTCACTTTACATAGCTGCATGATTCAATAGGTGCAGGATCCAAATAATATTTTTTGATCCAATTCAATCCTCTTTGATTTTTTCACTTCTCCCTGGTTTGCAGGTAGTACTAAGCCCAAAAAATCACTTACTATGTCTTTTGATTTGAAGATTTCAGACTTTAGAGTTTGCAAGGAGCCAACGTACAGTTTATTGTCTACAGCTGCAACATGCCTCTGTGGTATGTCATTCTAATCTTTCATGTTCACTATTCTCAAACCATTTGTCACGTGGCTAGGCAAGACACACTGAGAATGACACTTGACAGAACTCTACTGTTGTCTGTAGGCAATGTATAATAGCCTTCAATAATCTTCAGAAAGATTGATCTGATTTCACTTGGTTGAAGGTGAATTGGTGGTTTTCTTATAACGTCAACATTGAATACTTACTTCCCTGCCTTAAGGTAAGTGCTTTAGATAAAAGCATTTCTAGCAGCAAAGGAACGAATGAATTGTTTTTAAACCAATGACTGCACTGTAACCCGTTTGCATGAGGTATTGCTTTTCGCACTGTATTAATTATACTCTTCAGAGATGCAACCAATAGAGGTGACTGTACATCATCAAATTTTAATGTATTAATTTACCTACTTTAATGACAATTCAGCTCAGTTCCCTTAAGAGCGATGCAGTTAAAGCACTTTCTCCTAATGATGATGCCAGCTTAGCAGCAAGCAGCAGGTGGAAGAATCCAGAGTCGAACATGTGTTGAAGGATAGAGACTGGATAGAGAGCCTCAGTCAAGGTGCCGACATTCATTGTGTGTTTTCATGTTTAGACTGAGCCAACTAACAAGGAAAGTCCATGGAGCATAATCACATTTTCAACACCGACAGTCCCCTACCCTCCCATGATGGGGAGCACGCTTGTGGTTTAGAATATGTACGTGTTGCCTACTACAGTCTTCTGCTGTGCTTAGGTTTACCAGGTGAGTGCACATTTTTATCTAAGAGCAGCGGCTCAGTAAAAGACGTTCGTACTTGAAATGTTATCACTGGCTTCACATTTATTCAAATGATAGTTTAATGAAACAGTAAAGAAATGATAAACCCATTATCTCAGAATAAAAAAAATCCTTGTTTCTCTAAGAGTCTTAATACATCTTAAAGAATTATCTAAATCACATCTTTCAATTTCTTTCAAATAATCTATTGTGTATTTAAATTCAAAATCATTAATTTGGAACATAATTTGCAAAATATTAGGACAAAAAGAAATCCCCTGTTTTTACTTAATGCTAATGCAATTTTTTAAAAAAAGGATAACTGTAACGAAAATTAAGTCGGAAATGAAACATTGTGAGGTCATTGTGTTTCCTTTGTGAGCTCGAAATGAAAGGACCTTCTCTTAATTCAGAACCTCAAAATATAACATTTAATTTGTAAAGTTAAAAACAGAGCTGTAGCTGACGGAAGGAGAAACAATTATCCTCTTTAATGTGTACATAATAAACTGCAGATATCATGATTTAAATTTCTGTTGAGTGAAGCACTTATTTTCTACCATCAGCATGAACGTTTAACACTTTGAAATTAGAACAAAGGCACAAACTACATTTTCAAATGTTAAACAAAGGAGAAATAATAATTATGTATGTAATATAGTTACACATGAAGACAATAATTGTGAATGGAACCTATATGCATCAATGTTCCAGTTGTTTATTGGGAGTACAAATCCCCACCTTCAGGCAGGAATAATAACAGATAGGAAGGTAATTTATGGCTTAGGTGACAACCAAAGAGAAAGCTTCATAATTTCAACGTGTGCCTCAGCCTGGGAGCTGAGACCCACAGATTGCTGATCATAGCAGTTTGAGTAGGATACAATCAATTCATTGAACCTTTTCATCGGTAAGTATAATAAAGTTAAATTAGTATTATTCAAATATTTAATAGTCATTTTGTTCATAAGCGTGCTTATTTCATCGCACAGAAAATCACAGTAAAACTGGATTGTCTTTAGTGTGAGGCTCGATAACAAAATGAAAGAAATTAAATCAGTGTCATGATGAATTGATTTTTCAGAAGATGTTCACAAAATATTTCATTGCTAGAGTGGAGGTGGTTGCTGCAGTCTGAAGGAGACAATTCTAACTTCCAGGCAGTCCTTTGGTGGAATATAGACGATTGGAGAAGCTGGCCTTGTCCTGCTTCGAGCTGAGACAGCCTTGTGGAAATTCAACCAAAGTGTTTCAAATCGTGATGGGTTTAGAGTAAATTACGAGACTGTTTCCATGGTGAAATGAACAGTCACCAAAGGACACTGGTTTAAGGTGATTGGCAAAGGAACCAGGACGCAACCTGAGGACAAACCGTCTTGCCCAGTGATGGTTAGGATTTGGAATGCACTGCTGGGCACGGTGATCATTACAGATTCAATTGGCATTACCAAAAGGGAATTCAATAAACTCTCAAAGGAGAAAAAAATTGCTGGGACAGTGGGAAAGAGCTAGCAGTGGAAGGAATGGGATGGCTTTATGAAAGTGCTAGTACAAACTTGATGGACTGAAGATCTTCAGCATTTTACTTTGCTGTAATTTTATAATTCTGTAGTTGCAGGCAGAAACATGGCCCAGCTGGCTCTTGATCATGTTTCTATGTCAAATGCCTTGATTAGATAACATTAGATGTGGGGAGAGGAACAGGACATTGTCCAGATTAGTAATGGTCCACAGTATTCTTCTGGAGTCCAGAAAGACTCCACTTGGATCTGAATGGACACTTCTCTTCACCTTATTCATCTAGTTTTACTGAGGGTTGGGGAAGATATTGAGTTCCTTCCTGTGGGGGTGGGAATGGGGATTTAAAGCTGCACCCAGTACATCAGAGGACCCTGATTACTGAGGCTTCCATCTCATTGTCTGTGAAAATGTAACAAAAACTAGGGCAGCAAGTGGGGAGAGAACAGGAATGTGGTAACTATGTCCTGTCACTTTAACTGGGGCAACTCCAATTCAGACAGAAAATGGACGTATCAGGCGGTAGTCACATCATTGTTGACTGACACAGACACAAAGCACTGAATGGCCTCCTTCTGTGCTGTAAATATCCATGAGTCGATGAATTAAAATTGTCCGTGAAGTGTTTAATAGAAGTCCCTTGGAGCAAATGAGCAACAAATCAGAATGAATTCTAAAGTCAAATAGAAATGCTGGGAATCCTCAGCAACTCCAGCAGCAACCCTATCACAAGGTGAAACATTGGGTGGTAGTGAATACCCTGATTGGTGGGTTGAAGAACACTGAAGGAACAGGGATACATTTCCAAGTCAGGATGGGGAGTGGCTTGGAGGGGAACTTGCAGGGGGTGGTGTTCCTATATATCGCTCGCTCTTGGCCTTCTAGATGGAAGTGGTCATGGGTTTGGAAGGTGCTGTTTGAGGATCTTTCGTGAATTTCTGCAGTGCCTCTTGTAGATAGTACACACTGCTGCTACTGAGCATCATTGGTGAAGGGAGTAGATGCTTTTGGATGTCGTGCTGATCACGTGATGGTTGCTTTGTCCTGGATTGTGTCAAACTTCTTGAGTGTTGTTAGAGCTGTAACTAATGCCTGCTTAAGGTCTTCCTTGCACAGGCCCTGGTAGTCATCCAATGACTGGTACAGAACTCCCCAAGCAGAAAGCCAAAAAGCAAACCTAAAAAGCAAACTCTAATGTTTGCTAAGAGGCACTCAGGAGTGCTCCCTGCCTGATCATCCGACCACTGAGCAACACTCCCCACACCCTATTTCTGAATCCTCTGTCTCATGGTTTCAACCCTACAGCTACCAATGCTCCCCACTTTCCCCCTCTCCACCTCCTTGCCCACACTCCATTGTTCTGCCTCTGGGACCATGGCAACTCAGGTGGGTGTAGTACCACCAGTAGCCACTACCTCCACAACAGCACTACTGAGCAATGATTAGCTGCTGTCCTTTGATTGGCTAGCAGTTCCTAAGGGGAGTCTTTGATCATGGGGAAGGTCTGTCCTAGCCAGTTAACTACCCAATTAACTACACAGTTAACCAATCAGTTCACATTCCAAATAACTGCTCAATTAATTACCCTGTTAACTGCCCAGTTAATCATCACGTTAACTGCCCAGTTAGCTATTTAATGAACTACCCAATAACCCAGTTAACTATTCAAATGACTAATTAACTACCCTATTCGATTAACTACCCACTTGGAATTGAATGCAATGGAACTTCCTGAAAAGAGGCAGTGGGAGGTCTGTTTTGTGGCATAGTGGTAGTGTCCCTAGCCCTGGACCATGAGGCCTCGGTTCAAATCCCATCTGCTCCAGAGATGTGTAATAATATCTCTGAACAGGCTGATTAAGGGAAAAAAGTCAAATTTAAAAATAATTCAAGAAAAGAGATAGTGTGGAGTTCACATTGGCTGCAGCAGACAGATCACAGCTGTTTAATATCACCTGTTAACATGTGTCTCTTTCCACAGCCGCTGCCAGAAGCCTGAGTTCCTGCAGCGTTCCCAATTTTTGATTCAGAATTCCAGCATCTGCAGCATTTGCTGCTAAGTATGAATTCTGTCATAGTTTTAAAACAACAATCATCTCTAAAACATAACAAAATCTATACCCAAATTAGCAGAAACACTTCAAATGAAGCTGCTTCACATTTCTAATGATTGTTGTTAAAGAATCTTTTTTTTATACAAACCCATCTGTAGATGACAGAATGCTGAAAGACAGAAAGCAATTGAAACAAGAAATAACTTTGAATTTCATAAGATCTGGAATAAGAAATTGTTCTGATTTTGTAAAATGCTATCACAAGCTGTTTTACTGTTTATTCTGAACCATCGCACATAGTTACTTGAATTTAATTGGATTCGGAAACAGCATCTTCCTGAATGTTAACAGTTTGGTGTTTCTGTCAGATTATATAACTGATCTCATTTATAATTAACAACTGATCACAACGAAAGGTCTTAAATTTTATCACACCAACATATTGAACAACCTAATACATATCTAATATGGAAAATATACATTTAAAAATAATAATTGAAAATAAAATTTGGGCTACTCTGTACAGTTTTGGCTTTAGCTTTAAAGGAGGCTATGCTTGTTTTGGAGTTGGTATAGTGAAGGATCACTGGAGCAGTGACTGGGATAAGAGGTCTAAACTCTGATGAGAAGGTGAGGAAATTGGGTTTTTATTCTTTGGAGTATTGAAGAATGCGTGGTGATCTAATAGAACTTAGAACATTGACCATAGAATTTTACAGCTCAGGAATGGGCCCTTCAGCCCATGATGTTGTGCCGAACATGATGCCAAATTAAACGAATCCCTTCTGCCTGCCCTTATTCCATGTCCCTCCATTCCTTGCATATTCATGTGCTTATCTAAAATGCCCCTATCGTATCTTCCTCCACCACCACCCTGGCAATGCATTTCACACTCCTACCACTCTCTGTGTAAAAAACCTGCCCCTCACATCTCCTTTAAATTTTCCCCCCTTCACGTTAAATGCATGGCCCCTAGTATTAGCCATTTCAAGTCTGGGAAAAGGATTCTGTCCGTCAATTCTATCTAAGCATCTCATAATTTTAAAGACTTCTATCAAGTCTCCCCTCAACCTCTGCCACTCCAGAGAAAACAACCCAAGGTTTTCTAGCTTCTCCTTAGAGCTCATACCTTCTAATCCAGGCAGCATCCTGGTAAAGCGCTTCTGCACCCTCTGCAAAGCCTCCACATCCTTCCTGTAACATGGCGAGTAGAATTGAATGCAATACTCTGAGAGTGGCCTAACCAAAGTCTTATAAAACTGCAACATGACCTCCTGACACTTGTACTCAATCCCTGACCAATAAAGGCAAGCATGCCATATACCTTCTTTACCACACTATCTACAGTGTGGCTACTTTCAGAGAGCTATGGACTTGAACCCCAAGATATTTCTACATATCAATGTTGTTCAGAGTCCTGCTATTAACTGTATACTTTTCTTTAACATTTGATCTCCCAAACTGCAGCACCTCACACTTAGCCAGATTAAAATCTATCTGCCATTTCTCTGCCCATATCTGCAACTGATCTGTTTCCTGCTGTATTCTTTGACAACCTTCTACACTATCCACAATTCCACCGATCTTTGTATCATCTGCAAATTTACTAACCCACCAATCTACATTTTCATCCAAGTCATTTATATACATCACAAACAGCAGAGGTCCCAGTGTGGATCCCTGTGGAACACCACTAGTCATGGACCTCCAGCCTGAAAAACATCCTTCCACCACTACCCTCTGTTTTCTATGGACAAGCCAATTCTGATCCATGTGGCCATGTCACTGTGGATCCCCTGCATTTTAATCTTCTGGATGAGCTTACCGTGAGGGACCTTGTCAAAAGTCTTACTGAAATCCATGGAAACAACATCTACTGCTCTGCCCTCATCGATCACCTTTGTCACCTCCTCGCAAAATTCAATCACGTTGGTAAGACATGACCTGCCCTGCACAAAGCCATGCTGACTGTCCCTAATTAGGCCTTGCTTTTCCAAATGTGTGCAAATCCTATCTTTAAGAATTCTCTCCAATAGTTTCCCAACTACTGATGTGAGACTCATTGGTCTGTAGTTTCCTGGATTATCCCTATTTAACTTCTTAAACAGAAGAACAACATTAGCTGCTCATTAAAATGTTCAGGATTTGGCAGGAACATAAGCGTGTCCACATTGAGATAGTGTTCTCCATGGTTGGGGAATCTAAAACACTGGAACAGTGGCAGGATAAGGGGACAATCACTTAAGCCTGCATGAGGAGACATTTCTTCACTCAAATGTTGTGAATCTTGGGGTTGCGGAAGCACCATCATCGAATCTGTTCAGTGCTGAGCTTGATGGAGTTTTGGTCTTTCAGGAAATTGATGGATGTGGGGAGAAGAAGATCAAGATCAGCCCATGATCATATAGGAGCCATCTCGATGGGCTGAGTGGTCTAACTCTAACTCTAACTCTAACCCTAACCCTAACTCCAACTCCAACTCCAACTCCAAGTCCAACTCCAAGTCCAACTCCAAGTCCAACTCCAAGTCCAACTCCAAGTCCAACTCCATTCATGTTGGTGGCACGGTGGCTCAGTGGTTAGCACTGCTACCTCACGGCACCAGGGATCTGGGTTCGATCCCACCCTCAGGTGACTGTCTATGTGGAGTTTGCATGTTCTCCCTGTGTCTGTGTGGGTTTCCTCTGGGTGCTCCAGTCTCCTCCCACAGTCTAAAGATGTGCTGGCTAGGTGGATTGGCTGTGCTAAATTGCCTGTAGTGTTCAGGGATTTGTAGATTAGCTGGGTTATAGTGGGATGAGTCTGGGTGGGATGCTCTGAGGGTCCATGTGATCTCGTTGGGCTGAAGGGCCTGTTTTCACACTGCAGGGATTCTATGAGCTTCTGTATAAAGTTAGGTTTAAAAAGGTAAGATAAATGTAGAATATGCCAATGAGGTGTGTTAACATATTGATGTCAAAATGTCCAAGCCAGCACTTGGAAAATTCAAAAAAGTGTTATTTCCCAAATAGAACCTGTTTCTTCTCAGACAAATTTATAAGAATGCGTAGCAGCAACAAGAGATGAGGTTCAGCTCAATGTCCTCCTCAGAATACAAAAAATCTGATCTTTAAAATGTTTCCAAGAGTGAGAACTGTTTCTTTTCATGTCACACTGCTTTATTTTAAAAATACAATAAAAAGGGATCAACATTTTTACAGAATACAGACTGGTCAGGATTTAACTCATCTCCTGCTGAATAATGCAATCATCAGTTTTTGAAAACAGAAACAAACATTTGCATTTTTGTGATTTGACTGGATCATGAGGAAAAAACTGATTTGGCCATTAATGTTTCAGGTCAATGACCTTTCTTCAGAACTGGAGGATGTTACAAATGAACAGCTTTCCTGCAAGAGCACAGCCAGGAAAAAGGCAACATGAAAAATACATGGGAGATGAGTCCGAATGATTAAAGCACAAAAGTGATCATGGTAGAGCACAGGAGATCATTTAGCAAGTGCAGAAACAAAAGATGGGTTTGACGGAGGTGGGAACAGTTACCCAGAATAACAAAAGTTTGGAAAATATGGCAAATAGGAAAAGGTTCCCATCTGAGGAATAATGAGTAGACTGCAAGATACATCCCTCAAACTGTGCGGTAATACCAGCCCAATTACCAGCCCACTCCTCCTCGACTCCCAATGGTGCTGATGTAACCATTCACCATTGCCTCAGAGCAAATTAAGATCTAAAGTCAAGGCTAGAAATCCACTCTATCGTAGACTTTTCATACAATGACAGGAGTCTGGGGATTAGTAGTAGAGGATAAAATGATTGCAGACAAATTAAATAAATATTTTTCTTCGGTCTTTATGAAAGCGGACAAAAGTAACAGCTGCGTAATTGCTGTAAATCCGGAATTAAAAGTGAGGGAGGAACACCAGAACATTACAATTACCAGTAAAACTCATTGAAATGTTAGAACTGCCAGGTCCTGATGGATTTCATCCTAGAATCATGAAAGAAGGACCTAGTGACATAGTTGATGCATTGGTTTTAACTTACCAAAACTCATTAGATTCAGAAAAATGCCTTCAGATTGAAGAATTGTTAATGTACCTCTTTTATTCAGAAAGAGAGAGAGGCAGAAAGCAGGAAACCACAACCTAGTTAATTTAACATCTTTCATAGGGTAAAATGATAGAAGCTATTATTAAAGGAGTTATAACGGAGGCACTTGGAAAAGTTCAAGGTAATCAGGCAGAGATAACATGGTTTTATCAAAGAGAAATTATGTCTAACTAATTTATTGGAGCTCTTTGAAGAAGTAACTCCTACTGTCGATAAAAGGGAAACAGGGATTGTATTGTACTTACAGATTTCCAGGAGGTATTTAATAAGATGCCACGTCAAAGGTTATTACAGAAAATAAAACAATGGTGTAGAGAGTAACTTTTTGGCATGGATAGAAGATTGGCTGCCTAACTGGGAGCAGAGTACAGGAATAAATCTGTCTTTTTCAGGCTAACAGGAGGTCACGAGTAGTGTGTCACAGGGGTCAGTGCTGGGCCCTCAACTCTTTACAATTTACAGAAATGATCTGGATGAAGGGATAAAACATATAGAGCTTGATTTGATGATGACACTAAAACAGACAGGAAAGTGAGTTGTGAAGAGGATATAAGGAGCCTTCAAAGGAATAGAATGAGTGATCAATGATCTAGCAAATGGAGAAAGTGTGAAATGGTTCATTTTCGCAGAATGAATCAAAAAGAAGCCTGACATATGAGGGTGCAGAGCTCTGAGATGCAGGGAGACATCTGGGTGTCTGAGTGCATGTATGTCAAAAGGTCAGTAAGTAAGCTACAGCAAGTAACCAGGAAAGTTCAGAGAACAATACAGTTTATGGCAAAAGGAATTGAATGAAGGATTCGGGAGGTTAGGCTTCAGTTATACAGGGCATTGGTGATTGCATCTGTAGTACTGGCCACTGCACCTTATGGGACGATGTTAACCAGTTCAGAGAAGGTTTAGAATAAAGAACAATACAGCACAGGAACAGGCCCTTCAGCTCTCCAAGCCTATGATGACACATTTTGCCCTTCCGTACTGAAACTGTCTACA
Source organism: Ginglymostoma cirratum (assembly GCA_024137785.1). NCBI lineage: Eukaryota > Metazoa > Chordata > Chondrichthyes > Orectolobiformes > Ginglymostomatidae > Ginglymostoma > Ginglymostoma cirratum. Next base: position 289,874 of record JAHRHZ010000023.1, read on the forward strand.
CTTACAGGATCGGTATCCCTCTATTCATGTATTTGTCCAGGTGCTTCTTGAGTGCTGCTATTGTATCAACTTCCCCGACCTCCTCTGTCAGCATGTTCCATGCACTCACCACCCTTTGTGTGAAAAATTAGCCTCATACATCGCTTTTAAACTTCACCCCCTTGCACCTTGAACCTATGTCCCCTAGTAACTGACGCCTCCACCCTGGGAGAAACTCATACTTTCCATTCTATCCATGCCGTTCAGAATCTTATAAACTTCTATCAGGTCACCTCTTGACCTCCTGCATTCCACTGAAAACAAACCCAGTCTAGCAGATGGTGGAATTTGAATACAACAAATATCTGGAATTAAGAGTCTAATGATGCCATGAATCCATTGTTGATTGTCGCAAAAACCCATCTGGGGGTTCACTACTGTCCTTGAGGGAAGGAAACTGCGATCCTTACCTGGTCTGGCCTACATGTGACTCCAGATCCACAGCAATGTGGTTGACTCTTAACTGCCCTCTGGGCAATAAATGCTGCCTAGCCAGCCACACCCACATCCCATGAATGAATAAAGAAAAAAAAACAAAAACAGAAGTTGCTGGAAAAGCTCAGCAGGTCTGGCAGCATCTGTGAAGAAAATATCAGAGTTAACGTTTCAGGTCCGGTGACCCTCCCACTTCCATCCACAGTCCTTTTGGTTTTTAACCAATCTACCCAACCCTTCTTCATAGCTAAAATCCAGGCAACATCCTGGTTAACCTTTTCTGTACCCTCTCCAAAACATCCATGTCCTTCTGGTAGTGTAGTGACCAGAACTGCACACAAAATTCCAAATGTGGCCTAATTAAAGTTCTAGGGTCAGGATGTCTCGGAGCAGGTCCAGGACATTCTGAAAGGGGAGGGTGAACAGCCAGTGATCGTGGTACACATCGGTAGAAACAACAAAGGTAATAAAAAGGATGAGGTCCTAAAAACAGAAAACAGGGAGCGAGGAAGAAAGTAGGGAAATCAGACCTCAAAGGGAGTGATCTCAGGATTACTACCAGTGCCACATGCTAGTTCGAGGAGAAATGACAGGATATACTGGATGAATATGTGGCTGAAAAGATGGTGTTGGGGGGAGGGTTTCAGATTCCTGAGGCATTGGGACTGGTTCTGGAAGAGGTGGGACCTGTATAAACTGGACAGGTTACACCTGGGCTGGACTGGGACTGATGTCCTGGGGGTGGAGTGTTTGCTGGAGCAGTTGGGGAGGGTTTAAACTAATATACCAGGGGGATGGGAACCTATATAAGGAGCCAGAGAAGGAGGCAGCAAGGATAAAAACAAAAGGTAGAAAAGGGAATAAGAAAAGTGATAGGCTGAGAAACCAAGGACAGGATTCAAACAGGACTATTGAGAAAAATAAGGAGGAGACAAACACTGTAAAAAGGAAAAGCCTAAAGGCTTTGTGCCTTAATGCTCGGAGCATCTACAATAAAGTGGATGAACTAATCGCGCAGATAGATGTAAACAGGTACAATATAATTGGGATTATGGAGACATGGCTGCAGGGTGACCAGGGACAGGAACTGACTGTCCCAGGGTATTCAGTATTTAGGAAGGACAGGCAAAAAGGAAAAGGTGGTAGAGTGGCATTGCTGGTTAAAGAGGAAATTAACACAATAGTGAGAAAGGATATTAGCTCTGACGATGTGGAGTCTGTATGGGTAGAATTGAGAAATACCAAGGGGCAAAAATCATTGGTAGGTGACTTATATAGACTCCCAAACAGCAATGGTGATGTTGGAAATGGCATTAAACAGGAAATTAGAGATACATGTGATAAGGGAATATTGGTGATCATGGGTGATTTTAATCTGCACATAGATTGGGCAAATCAAATTAGCCACAATGTTGTAGAGGAGGAATTCCTGGATATATAGAGGTGGTTTTCTTGACCTATATGTGGAGGAACCAACTCGAGAGCAGGCCATCTTAGATTGGGTGCTGTGTAATGAGAAGGGAATCATTGCCAATCTAGATGTGCAAGACCCCTTGGGGATGAGCGACCATAACATGATAGAATTTTTTATTAAGATGGAGAGTGAGGAAGTTGATTCGGAGACTAGGGTGCCGGACCTTAATAAAGGAAACTACGAGGATATGAGGCATGAGTTGGCCTTGATAGAGGGAAGAGTGACTTAAAGGAATGAGAGTGGATAGGTAATGACAAACATTCAAGGAACGCAAGGGAGAACTGCAATAACTGTTTATTTCTGTCTGGCACAGAAGCAAAATGGATAAGAGGGCCAATCCATGGCTTACAAATGAAATAATAGACAGTATCTGATCCAAGAAAGAAGCACACAGATTGGCCAAGAAAAATAATAAATTTGAGGATTGGGAGCAGTTTAGAATTCAGCAAGGAAGGACCAAGGAATTGATTAAGAAGGGGGAAATACAGTATGCAAGTAAGCTTGCAGGGAACATAAAGACTGATGTTAAGCGTTTCTATGGTTATGTGAAGAGAAAGAGATTGGTAAAGACAAATGTAGGTCCCCTACAGGTAGAAACCAGGGAATGTATAACAGAGAACAAAGAAATGGCAGAGAAACTGAATACATAGATAACAAGCATGGGGCTGGATGAACACAGCAGGTCAAACAGCATCATAGG
>JAHRHZ010000023.1:292921-356701 GCA_024137785.1 Ginglymostoma cirratum
TTGGCCCGAAACGTCAAGTTTTCCTGCTCCTATGATGCTGCTTGACCTGCTGTGTTCATCCAGCCCCATGCTTGTTATCTCGGATTCTCCAGCATCTGCAGTACCTTTTATCTCTGATATAAACTGAATACATACTTTGGTTCTATCTTCACAAAAGAGGACACAAATCAGATACCAGAATTGTTGGAGAATGCAAGATTTAGTGAGAGGGAAGACTGAAGGAGATCGATATTAGTAAAGAAATGGTGCTGGGAAAACTGTTGGGATTGAAGGCGGATAAATCCCCAGGGCCTGATAATCTATATTCCAGAGTACTTAAGGAAGTGGCTCTAGAAATATGGGATGCATTGGTGGTCATCTTCCAGGATTCTGTAGACTCTGGAACAGTCCCTGCGGATTGGAGGGTGGCTAATGTCACTCCAATATTCAAAAGGGAGGTAGAGAGAAAACAAGGAATTATAGACCAGTCAGCCTAACATCGGTAGTACAGACAATTCTCAAATCCACTGTTAAGGATTTTATAGCAGAGCATTTAGAAAGAAGTGGTAGGTTCAGACAGAGTCAGCGTGGATTTATGAAGGAGAAATTGTGCTTGGCTAATCTGTTGGAATTCTATGAAGATGTAACTAATACAGTTGACAGGGGGGAACCAGTCAATGTAGTATATTTGGACTTTCAGAAAGTGTTTGACTAAGTCCCACGTAAGACATGAATGTGCAAGATTAAAGTGCATGGAACTGGGGAAAGTATTAAAATGGATAGAAAACTAGTTGTCAAAGAGAAAACAAAGAGCAGGAATTAATAGGTCCTTTACATGGGTTGGTACCTGGGACTTTGATGTTGTGGCCATTTCGGAGACATCGATAGAGCAGGGACAGGAATGGTTGTTGCAGGTTCCGGGGTTTAGATGTTTCAGTAAGATCAGGGAAGGTGGTAAAAGAGGGGGGGGTGTGGCATTGTTAGTCAAGGACAGTATTACGGTGGCAGAAAGAACGTTTGATGAGGACTCGTCTACTGAGGTAGTGTGGGCTGCGGTTAGAAACAGGAAAGGAGAAGTCACCCTGTTGGGAGTTTTCTACAGGCCTCCGAAAAGTTCCAGAGATGTAGAGGAAAGGATTGCAAAGATGATTCTGGATAGGAGCAAAAGTAACAGGGTAGTTGTTATGGGGTCTTTAACTTTCCAAATATTGAGTGGAAACGCTATAGTTCGAGTACTTTAGATGGGTCAGTTTTTGTCCAATCTGTGCAGGAGGGTTTCCTGACACAGTATGCAGATAGGCCAACAAGAGGCGAGGCAACATTGGATTTGGTACTGGGTAATGAACCAGGCCAGGTGTTAGATTTGGAGGTAGGTGAGCACTTTGGTGATAGTGACCTCAATTTGGTTATGTTTACTTTAGCGATGGAAGGGGATAGGTATATATCGCAGGGCAAGAGTTATAGCTGGGGGAAAGGCAATTATGAGGTGATTAGGCAAGATTTAGGATGCATAGGATGGGGAAGGAAACTGCAAGGGCTGGGCACAATTGAAATGTGGAGCTTGTTCAAGGAACAGCTACTGCGTGTCCTTGATAAATATGTACCTGTCAGGCAGGGAGGAAGTGGTCGAGCGAGGGAACCGTGGTTTACTAAAGAAGTTGAATCTCTTGTCAAGAGGAAGAAGGAGGCTTATGTAAAGATGAGGCATGAAGGCTCAGTTAGGGCGCTTGAGAGTTACAAGTTAGCCAGGAAGGACCTAAAGAGAGAGCTAAGAAGAGCCAGGAGGGGACATGAGAAGTCTTTGGCAGGTAGGATCAAGGAAAACCCTAAAGCTTTCTATAGGTATGTCAGGAATAAAAGAATGACTAGAGTAAGATTAGGGCCAGTCAAGGACAGTAGTGGGAAGTTGTGCGTGGAGTCCGAAGAGATAAGAGAGGGGCTAAATGAATATTTTTTGTCAGTATTCACACATGAAAAAGACAATGTTGTTGAGGAGAATACTGAGATACAGGCTATTAGACTAGACAGGATTGAGGTTCACAAGGAGGAGGTGTTAGCAATTCTGGAAAGTGTGAGAATATATAAGTCCCCTGGGCCGGATGGGATCTATCCTAAGATTCTCTGGGAAGCTAGGGAGGAGATTGCAGAGCCTTTGGCTTTGATCTTTATGTTGTCATTGTCTACAGGAATAGTTCCAGAAGACTGGAGGATAGCAAATGTTGTCCCCTTGTTCAAGAAGGGGAGTAGAGACAACCCTGGTAATTATAGACCAGTGAGCCTTACTTCAGTTGTGGACAAAGTGTTGGAAAGGATTATAAGAGAGAGGATTTATAATCATCTAGAAAGGAATAATTTGATTAGGGATAGTCAACACGGTTTTGTGAAGGGTAGGTCATGCCTCACAAACCTTATTGAGTCCTTTGAGAAGGTGACCAAACAGGCAGATGAGGGTAAAACGGTTGATGTGGTGTATATGGATTTCAGTAAAGCATTTGATAAGGTTCCCCACGGTAGGCTATTGCAGAAAATTCGGAGGCATGGGATTGAGGGTGATTTAGCGGTTTGGATCAGAAATTGGCTAGCTGGAAGAAGACAGAGGGTGGTGGTTGATGGGAAATGATCATCCTAGAGTTCAGTTACTAGTGGTGTACCACAAGGATCTGTTTTGGGGCCACTGCTGTTTGTCATTTTTGTAAATGACCTGGATGAGGGCATAGAAGGATGGATTAGTAAATTTGCGGATGACACTAAAGTCGGTGGAGTTGTGAATCGTGCGGAAGGATGTTGCAGGTTACAGAGGGACATAGATAAGCTGCAGAGCTGGGCTGAGAGGTGGCAAATGGAGTTTAATGCGGAAAAGTGTGAGGTGATGCACTTTGGAAGGAGTAACAGGAATACAGAGTACTGGGCTAATGGTAAGATTCTTGGTAGTGTGGACGAGCAGGGAGATCTCGGTGTCCACGTGCATTGATCCCTGAAAGTTGCCACCCAGGTTGATAGGGTTGTTAAGAAGGCTTATGGTGTGTTAGGTTTTATTGGTAGAGGGATTGAGTTTCGGAGCCGTGAGGTCATGTTGCAGCTGTACAAAACTCTGGTGCGGCCGCACTTGGAGTATTGTGTGCAATTCAAGTCGCCACATTATAGGAAGGATGTGGAAGCATTGGAAAGGGTGCAGAGGGGATTTACCAGGATGTTTGTTGCCTGGTATGGGGGGGAAGGTCTTATGAGGAAAGGCTGAGGGACTTGAGGCTGTTTTCATTAGAGAGAAGAAGGTTAAGAGGTGACTTAATAGAGACATACAAGATGACCAGAGGGTTAGATAGGGTGGACAGTGAGAACCTTTTTCCTCAGATGGTGACGGCTAGCACGAGGGGACATAGCTTTAAATTGAGGAGTGATAGATATAGGACAGATGTCAGAGGTAGATTCTTTACTCAGAGAGTAGTAAGGGCATGGAATGCCTTGCCTGCAGCAGTTGTAGACTCGCCAACTTTAAGGGCATTTAAATGGTCGTTGGATAGACATATGGATGATAAGGGAACAGTGTAGGTTAGATGGGCTTCAGATTGGTTTCACAGGTCGGCGCGACATCGAGGGCCGAAGGGCCTGTACTGCGCCGTAATGTTCTATGTTCTATGTTCTATGTTTTACAGGCAGTAACTAGTGGGGTGCCACAGGGATCGGTGCTGGGACCCCAGCTATTCACAATATATATTGATGATTTGGATGAGGGAACAAAATGTAACATCTCCAAGTTTGCAGATCATGCCAAATTGGGTGGGAGGGTGAACTGTGACGAGGATGCAGAGATACTTCAGCATGATCTCAACAGGTTAGGTGAGTGGGCAAATCAATGGCAGATGCAGTATAAATAGATAAATGTGAGGTTACTCACTTTGGAAGCAAAAACAAGAAGGCAGATTCCTACCTGAATGGCTGTAAATTGGGAGGGGGGAGTGTGCAGTGGGACCTGGGTGTCCTTGTGCACCAGTCGCTGAAGGTAAGCATTGCAGGTGCAGCAGGCGGTAAAGAAGGTAAATGGTATGTTGGCCTTCGTTGTGAGAGGATTCGAGTACAGGAGCAGGGGAATGTGTTGTTGCAGTTATACAGGTCCTTGGTGAGACCCTTTTCTGAGGAAGGATTCTGCTGTTCTCCAGGGAGCGCAGTGAAGGTTTACCAGGCTGATTCCGGGGATGGCGGGTCTGACGTATGAGGAAAGATTGACAAGGTTGGGATTGTCTTATAGAGACTTATAAAATTTGAACAGGACTGGACAGGGTAGATGCAGGGAGGATGTTCCTGATGGTGGGTGTGTCCAGAACCAGGGGTGACAGTCTGAGGATTCAGGGTAGACGATTTAGGATAGAGATGAGGGGACATTTCTTCACCTAAGGGGTGGTGAGCCTGTGGAATTCATCACCACAGAAAGTAGTTGATGTGAAAACATTGAATGTATTCAAGAGGCGACTAGATATAGCATTTGGGGTGAATGGGATCAAAGGTTATGGAGAGAAAGTAGGGTTAGGCTGTTGAGTTGGATGATCAGCCGTGATTGTGAAGAATGGTGGAGCAGGCTCAAAGGACTGAATGGCCTCCTCCTGTTTTCTATGTTTCCTTTAAGCTACAACATAACTTATCTATCCTTATACGCAATGCCCCTTCCAATGAAGGTAAGCAAGCCATAGCTAGTTTTTACTCCCTTACCTACCTGCGCTGCCACCTTCAGTGATCTGTGGACCTGCACACCCAGATCCCTCTGCATATCAATATTCCTCTAAGGGTTCTGCCATTCACTGTATAACTTCCACCTGTACTTGACCTTCCAAAAAGCATCACTTCATATTTGTCTGGATTAAGCCCCTCCTGCTATTCTTCTGCCCATGCCTCCAACTGATCTATATCCTGCTGTATCCTTTGACAATCCTTCTCACTATTCGCACCTCCACCAATCTATGTCTCATCCACAAACTTCCTAATTAGACCAGCTATGTTTTCCTCCAAATCATTTATGTAGACCATAAACAGCAGAGGTACCAGCACTGATCTCTATTGAACACCACTAATCACAACCTTCCATTCTGAAAAGCACCTTCTACTGCTAACTCTGTCTCCTATGACTAAGCCAGTTCTGTATCCACCTTGCCAGCTCACCCCAATACCATGTGATTTCACCTTTTGTACCAGTCTGCCTTGAGGGACTTTGTCAAAGGCTTTACTGAAGTCCATGTCGACAACATCACCCGCTTTTCCCTCATTAATCATCTTCGTCACCTCCTCAAAAAACCTGATCGAGTTAGTGAGACACAACCTTCCCCGCACAAAACCAGCTGTCTATCATTAATAAGTCCATTTACTTCTAAATGTGCACAGGTCTCGTCCCTGAGAATGTTTTCCAATTTTTCCCTACCACCAACGTGAGGTTCACAGGCCTGTAATTTCCTGGATTATCCCTGTTACCCTTTATAAATAATGGGACAGCATTGGCTATTCCCCAGTTGTCTGGGACCTCACCTGTGACCAAAGAGAATACAAAGATGTCTGTCAATGCTCCAACAATTTGTTCTCTTGCCTCCCTCAATATTCTGAGATAGATCCCATTAGGAACCCGGGAACTTATCTATCTTAATACCTTAATAGTTTACTGGACTAATCCCTGAAATGAGTGGATTGCCTTATGAGGAAAGGCTAGACAGACTGGGCCTATATCCACTGAAGTTTAAAAAAGTCAGAAATGATTTAATTGAAACATCTAAGATGCTGAGGGGACTTGACCGAGTGGATGTTGAAAGAATGTTCCCTCTTGTGGGAAGATCCAGAACTCAGGTCATAGTTTAAAAATAAGGGATCACCTATTTAAACTGAGCTAAAAGTTAGATTTTAAAATTATGCCAAATATGTACTTAGCTACTGGAGGAGGATGAAACCATGATGTGAACATTGATGTCAAGTATAAAGGGCACAAAAACTTAATCCTTCAAGGTGAAAAATTCCTGAAGATTGCCTCCAACTGTAAAACAACTCATTAATGTGCAGTATTTCCTACCAGCAATCATGTTTAACCCTATCACTTTCTTCTTGTGAAAATAGAATACAGCTTTATCTTCACTCAGCATATTTGTGCCTTGGACCCAGTCTGAAGGTCAGGCAAGTGATTTTCAGTCCTTCTGTAACATCTGTGAATGTCATTTGGTTCCCAGCCAATAATGAGCACTCAACTGTGGTCACAAACTGATGCTGTTTTAATGGCTACATACCCTGCCCTCTGCTGAGAAGTCCATTCGATCACTCACCAAAAACTGATGACTCATCACACAAACCTGCAATTATTGTTCCAATAGATAAACAGTATTCTCTCTATGTTTCACATCAGTCTTTAATTTGAAAAAAAAATTTCACAATGATCAAACATTTATGGTCCATGGCAGTGGAACAATTGTTAAAGTATTTTAAGAAAAGGTTCATAATGACTGTCATATCTTGTAGCTAAATCTCTTCCTGAAAGTTAAATACAGCAAAGTCAGCACAACTTTGTCAAGGGTACGTCATACCTCACAAATCTGTTAGAATTCTTTGAGGAGGTAATAGGAAAGTTAGACAAAGGAGAGCCAGTAGAGGTGATGTGTTCAGATTTCCGGAAGGGCCTTTGACAAGGTGCCACACGGGAGACTGCCAAATAAGATAAGCGCACTAGAGGGCGTAAGTTTAAGGTGAGAGGAAAAAGATTTAAAGGGTCCTGTGGAGCAACGTTTTCACACAGAGGACAGTTCATATTTGGGATGAACTGCTAGAGGAAGTCATAGTTGCAGGTAAAATTATAACATTTAAAACACATTTGGACAGGTACATGTGGAGGGAAGGTTTAGAGTGATATAGACCAAACGCAGATAAATGGGATCAGAGATAAAAGGTACTGCAGATGCTGGAGAATCCGAGACAACAAGCATGGGGCTGGATGAACACGGCAGGTCAAGCAGCATCATAGGAGCAGGAAAACTTGACGTTTCGGGCCTAAACCCTTCATCAGAAATGGGGGAGGGGAAGAGGGTTCTGAAATAAATAGGGAGAGAGGGGGAGGCGGATAGAGGATGGATAGAGGAGAGGATAGGTGGAGAGGAGGCAGACAAGTCGAAGAGGCGGGGATGGAGCCAGTAAAGGTGAGTGTAGGTAGGGGGGTAGGGAGGAGATAGGTCAGTCCAGGGAGGACGGAGAGGTCAAGGGGGCGGGATGATGTTAGTAGATAGGAGATGTGGGTGTGGCTTGAGGTGGGAGGAGGGGATAGGTGAGAGGAAAAACAGGTTAGGGAGGTGGAGATGAGCTGGGCGGGTTTTGGGATGCGGTTGAGGGAGGGGAGATTTTGAAGCTTGTGAAATCCACATTGATGCCATTGGGCTGCAGGGTTCCCAGGCTGAATATGATTTGCTGTTCCTGCAGCCTTCGGGTGGCATCACTGTGGCATTGTAGGAGGCCCAGGATGGACATGTCATCTGAGGAATGGGAGGGGGAGTTGAAATGGTTCGCGACTGGGAGGTGCAGTTGTTTGTTGCGAACCGAGCGCAGGTGTTCTGCAAAGCGGTCCCCAAGCCTCCACTTGGTTTCCCCGATGTAGAGGAAGCCACAACGGGTACAGCGGATGCAGTATACCACATTGGCAGATGTGCAGGTGAACATCTGCCTGATGTGGAAAGTCTTCTTGGGGCCTGGGATTGGGATGAGGGAGGAGGTGTGGGGGCAGGCGTAGCACTTCCTGCGGTTACAGGGAAAAATGCCGGGTGTGGTGGGGCTGGAGGGGAGTGTGGAGCGGACAAGGGAGTCATGGAGGGAGTGGTCCCTCTGGAAGGCAGATAAGGGTGGGGAGGGAAAAATGTCTTTGGTGGTGGGGTCTGAATGCAGATGGCGGAAGTGTTGGAGGATGATGCGTTGGATCCGGAGGTTGGTGGGGCGGTATGTGAGGACGAGGGGGATTCTTTTTTGGTTATTATTGCGGGGACGGGGCGTGAGGGATGTGTTCCGGGAAATGTGGGAGACATGGTCAAGGGCGTTCTCGACCACTGTGGGGGGGGAAGTTGCGGTCCTTCAAATCATATTCAGCCTGGGAACCCTGCAGCCCAATGGCATCAATGGGGATTTCACAAGCTTCAAAATCTCCCCTCCCTCAACCGCATCCCAAAACCAGCCCAGCTCATCTCCACCTCCCTAACCTGTTTTTCCTCTCACCTATCCCCTCCTCCCACCTCAAGCCACACCCCCGTCTCCTATCTACTAACATCATCCCGCCCCCTTGACCTGTCCGTCCTCCCTGGACTGACCTATCTCCTCCCTACCCCCCTACCTACACTCACCTTTACTGGCTCCATCCCTGCCTCTTCGACTTGTCTGCCTCCTCTCCACCTGTCCTCTCCTCTATCCATCCTCTATCCGCCTCCCCCTCTCTCCCTATTTATTTCAGAACCCTCTTCTCCTCCCCCATTTCTGATGAAGGGTTTAGGCCCGAAACGTCAAGTTTTCCTGCTCCTATGATGCTGCTTGACCTGCTGTGTTCATCCAGCCCCATGCTTGTTATCGCAGATAAATGGGACTAATTTCGTTTGGGAAACTTGTTTGGCATGGATGAGTTGGACTAAAGGGTCTGTTTTTGTGCTGCATGACTCTATGACTCAATGTTTCTATGGTGTTAGGAGCAAGCTGCTATCATGGATAGAGGATTGGCTGACTGGCAGGAGGCTATGAGTATGGATAGAGGATTGGCTGACTGGCAGGAGGCTGTGAGTATGGATGGAGGATTGGCTGACTGGCAGGAAGCTGTGAGTATGGATAGAGGGGTCTTTTTCAGGATGGCTGCCGGTGACTAGTGGAGTTCCACAGGGATCATTGTTGGGACCACCACTATCCATGTTATACATTAACAAGATGGATGAAGGAACTGAGGGCATTGTTGCTAAGTTAGCAGATGATACAAAGACAGGTGGAGGGGCAGATAGTGTTGAGGAAGTGGGGAGGCTGCAGAAGGACTCTGGCAGGTTGGGAGAGTGGGCAAAGAGGTGACAGATGGAATACAACATGGGGAAAGTGTGAGGTCTTGCACTTTGGTAGGAAGACCAGTTGCATAAACTATTTTGTAATTGGAGAAGGCCTTCAGAAATCTGAAGCACAAAGGGATTTAGAAGTTTAGCATTCTCTTAGAGTTAATATACAGGTTCAGATCGCAGTTAGGAAAGCAAATACAAAGCTAGCATTGATTTTGACTGAGCTAGAATACAACAGCAGAGATGTACTGCTGAGGCTGTAAAAGGCTTTGGTCAGACCTCTTTTGCAATATTGTGAGTAATTTTGAGCTCTGTATCCAAGGAAGGATGTGCTGGCTTTGGAGGGGGTGCAGACTAGGTTAACAAGAATGGAGGTGAAGGGCTTGTCATATGACGAGCAGTTGAGGACTTTGGGTCTTACTAAATGGAGTTTAGAAGGATGAGGGAGGGATCTGATTGAAACTCACAAAATAGATCATAGAATCCCTACAGTGTGAAAACAGGCCCTTTGGCCCAACAAGTCCACACTGGCCCTCAGAGCATCCCACCCAGACCCATCCCTCATAACCCACCTAATCTACACATCCCTGAACACTACAGGCAACTTAGCATGGCCAATCCATCTCGGCTGCGCATCTTTGGACTGTGGGAGAAAATCAGAGCACCCAGAGGAAACCCACACAGACATGAGGAGAATGTGCAGATTCCACACAGACATTCACCTGAGGTGGAATCAAACCTGAGTCCCTGACACTGTGAGGCAGTGATGCTAACCACTGAGCCATCATGCCACCTGGGGGCCTGGATAGAGAGACAATGTAGAAGATGCTTCTGTGAGTAGGAGTGACTAGGACCCAAGGGCACAGACTCAGGGTGAAAAGACAAGTGTTTAGAACTGAGATGAGGAGGAATTTCTTCAGCCACAGAGTGTTTAATCTGGAGAACTTATTGCTGCAAAAAGCTATGGAAGCCAAGTCATATTTAAGATAGAAATAGATAGTTTCTTGATTGGTAAGGGGATCAATGGGTTACAGGGAGAATGGAGTTGAGAAACATATCAGCCATGATTGAATGGTGGAGCAGACTTAATGGGCTGAATGGCCTAATTCTGCTCCTGTATCTGTGGTCTTGTGGTCTTCTATAAGGTAATTGAATTTAACTTAAGAAATCATATTGGAAAATCTTGTATCTTTTTCTATAATTAACTATATCTTCATAGAATAGGCAAAAATAATGGAGTCATAAGTAATAAATTGAATGAATCTGGACAAGAATTTTTTTATCTCTATATTCAATATTTAGCCTCATTTTTATGAATATACCTTTCACATTATACTAGATCTCTGGCCACAGATCAGTCTGTTGTCAGATAGTGTTCAGTGAAAAATAAGGTCAAATGTACTTTTACTGCTCACAATGAAACATTGTCCAAACAAATGCAAATTATAATCATGTAAATTAACCAATTTAGCAATTGGAAATAACTTTAACACTTCCAAATGATTCACTGAGGAGTAAACTGTAAAGAAAATACCTCCCACAAGAGATTGTGGTGTTGGGCGAGAGATCTTGAGCTGTCAGTGACAGAGTTATTTGGGCAAAAATGTTGATGATATGTCCATTCTCAAGAGGGAAACAGGTGACTATAACCAGTTCACAATGACCTGTGGTTTGCCAGAAGAAAGAAGATCACAAAAAGATCTAATGAAGACTTGTTAATAGAGAGCACATCTGGCAAAACAAATGCTGCCACCAGCCAGTGGAAATTGTGTAGCTTTTCCATTGTGAAAAGGAAAGAAATGATGAAAATCTGACCAAGGCAATTTTAAAAAATATCTGTCTGTACAACAGCATAAAATGAATCCTGTAATAACAGAAAAATCACATTGATAGAGGAATGTACTATCTCCATTAACTTCTGTGAAATAATTTAGATATTTCATCTAACTCTGCTGGTAGGCAAACATGATTATATTTAATTGACTGAACCTCATCTGGAATATGTCACAGTCATTATGCTATACTCAAATTCATGGGGTGGCACGGTGGTTCAGTGGTTAGCACTGCTACTTCTCAGCACCAGTGACCTGGGTTTGATTCCATCCTTGATGACTGCCTGTGTGGAGTTTGCATGTTCTCCCTGTGTCAACATGGGTTTTTTACTACAGTCCAAAAATGTGCAGGTTAGGGGGATTGGCCATGCTAAATTACCCCTGATGTGCAGGCTGGGTGGATTACCCATGGTAAATGTAGAGTGATGGGGTGGATCTGGGTAGGATACTGTTTGGAGGGTTAGTTTGGGCTTGATGGGCTGAATGGCCTGCCTCCTCACTGTGGGGATTCTTAGATACAAAACAAAACATTTTAGGAGACACTTATCATGGACTTGAATAGAGGGAGATATTGAAGATACTTTGATCTCCTGTCTGCTATTGAGTGAACATTAAGACAATTGAGCTCAGACAATCTTCCAGATGACTCCAGAGAATTACCCATTACAGAAAGAGAAATTCAGAGATATATCAGGCCCCACCCTCAACTGCTCATATCACTCCACCTGACAAAGGAGCAAGGCTCCGAAAGCTTTTGATTTCAAATAAGCCTGTTGGTCTATACCCTGCTGTCATGTAACTTCTGACCTTGTCCAATGAAATCCAACACCGGCACACCCACATCATGGCTACATCACTCAAATACAGTGTACAATATATTCCCATCATTCTGGATGTTAAAAATATGATTCAATTTATAACAACAAGAATGACCATTTCTTGAACAGTAAACAAGCTGCAATGCATACAATTAGAAAAGCAGATCATTTTAAGCTGGTGACAGAGACCCACCAGCCATTGTTTAACCCTTGAGGATGTGGGATTTGGACAGTCCTGTTGAGGTGAGTTCACTAAAGGTCTCTGGCAAGCTCGAATGCAGCTACTCTGAAATTCTCCAATATTTACAGCTATTTAAAAAACCCAGGCAGTAATACAGTGCTCTCTCTGTCAAAACTGAAGCACATAATACTAGAACCGTAATAGTCTACAGCCCATATGCCTTAGCATCACAAGTGTACAGCTAAATATTGCTTCAATGTGATGAGGATATCTGCTTCTACCACTCTTACAGGCAGTGAGTTCCAGATTCCCACCACCCTCTGGGTGTAAAAACCTTTGACCTTTCCACTGTCTTAATTTTTAAAAAAACGTAAAATATTTTCTTTAATTTCTTTATTGAATCATTTTAATTCTTAGGCCAAAAACTTGTTGGCAAACAAATTCAGGATCTACCTGGAATATGTAGTCATGTTTCTATTTTGCAGCATTTTCCAATAGATTTGAAAGCAAACGTAACTGGGCCTGTGCAAGGAGTGGGCTGGTTTTAAAATTAAACATTCTAGCTGCAAAATTAATTTAGTTAACTGTGCACAACTTAAATTGAAGGAATGGTAAAGGGAGCTAAATGAATTTCCAAGTAAGTAGTCAATTTTGTGGATAAGGAAGATGATTGTGCTAATGAGAGGTTAATGCAGTGTAACCAACAATCAGTTATTGCTGAGAGAAAGTTGGGCTCTGAGTGTGACTTAAACAGGAGTTCATTAGGACGTAGTAGGTAAGTGTGTGTATGCCAGCTATTTTCATACACCCATCATGCCCAAAGAATGTATAATGATGGTCTTGAACAAGAGACTCTGGAATACGTCAAGCACTTCCCAGACCTCAGCATCCTCCTCTGTCCAAAGGCCACCATGGACAAGGAGATCCCTCATGAACTCAGCTGCTCTATCCCCACCTTCCACAAATGATTGTGGCCAATAGTTAATTACAAAGACCTCTCTCTGAAAGTCAACAAAATCCCTGTATAAAGAACACTCTGTTGTCATCACACTCCTGCATTGCAGTAAGATCTGGACTGTGTATTAGCAACACATCAGAGCACGAGAGAAATTTCATCAGCGATGCCTCTACCATGCTCAGTGGAACAAGGATTGAGCAAACACTTTGTCCTTTTGGGAGCCAGATCCAAAAGCATTCAGACAAAACACTTGCAAAATCAACTTGGATTGAAAGGTCTCCTTGCCAGATTTTGTTCTCTCTAGTGGCCATTGATCCAGGAGAGGACAAAGAAAATGCTTCAAAGACACACTGAAACATAGCTTGAG
This sequence comes from Ginglymostoma cirratum, assembly GCA_024137785.1. Lineage (NCBI taxonomy): Eukaryota > Metazoa > Chordata > Chondrichthyes > Orectolobiformes > Ginglymostomatidae > Ginglymostoma > Ginglymostoma cirratum. The sequence goes on from JAHRHZ010000023.1 coordinate 306,080, forward strand.
TATGGCAGCGTTGACATCAGTGACTGGGGAGAGACTGTAATTGTTCAATATGTTGACATCTTGTCTTTCAATTTACGTCACACTTGAGGTCCATACCAATGAGGCAGAGTGGAAACAGGAAAGATAGAAAAGGAAACATTCTGCACTCTAGTTCCACTTCCTTGTGGGTCATCCTGCTCCATGAGCCCAGTGATCTGAGGCCCCACCTGTTCACTCACGTGAAGAGCAACAGCAAAAGCCCATAACCCTGAGTTGATGGCACCCTTGACTCAAGGGACAGTAGATGATTAACTGTGTACACATCACTGATGCTACAATTACTTACTATCAATATACTGACTGTACATATTCTGACTGTGCATACTGATTGTGGTATACTGAGATTGCATATACCTGATGGTTTATAATTGCAGACCATGTAATTGCTGATATCAATTGATGGTGTAGTACACCAGGAATGCACATAGGCTGATGTTGTGCACTTGCTGACGGTCTATAAATACTGATCATTTGTATATACTGATGATATGTTTTTACTGACACCATGTGTATACTGCTTGTATTAGAAATCTGACAGAGTACAAATTGCAATGAAGTTTGTGGACAGCGTGTATATTCTGACAGTGTATGTATCCTGGCAATATGGGTACATGAGCAATGTGAGTCAACTGCAGGTGTGTGTTTTTCACAGTGTGCTAACTCTGACATTGTGCCTGTACTGATGATATGCACATAGTGACTGCTGGGTCAATACTGCCCTACTCTGTATACAGCAGTCACTGCCTCGTGCTGCTCAGGAAGCTAAAATCCCCCCAATCTTGGAGGACTGCTCTCTCATTAGAGAGCGTTGAATGGTGGTGGCATCAGAGTGTGAGAAGGCGACTCCTTCATGGTAACCTCAGCTGGTGCAAGAATTGAACCCATCACTCTGCATTAGAGACCAGCCATCCAGCCAACTGAGCTAACCAGCCACCTGCAGATGAACACAGTGGACTGAGAAGGTGCAGCATTCGCTGGTCTCTGTCTTCCTTGGGCCCTCTTATTCATCAGCCAAATTTCTTGATTTTTTGTTTGAATGCTGCTCCAAACAAGCCAGCCTCCAGAAATCACATCCAGTGGGAACAGTCTTCAAGCTGTCAGTTTCATTGTCTGCCTTCTTCATAATACACTCCCTGCAACTGAAGTATTACCCCAGCAGGAATGACCCTAAGAGGTCATGGCTCCAGGAGGTCATGATCCAGTGGCCAATTCACTATAGAGTAGATCTTTTGGATAAATGGCCATCGTTCATGGCCATGATTCTGAGAGATAGTATTAATGATTATTTGGAAAAGCACAGTTTGATTAGAAATAGTCAGCTCGGCTTTGTGTGGGGAAGGTCATGCCTCACAAGCCTTATTGAATTCTTTGAGTATGTGACAAAATACATTGATGAAGGTTGTGCAGTGGATGTGGTGTATATGGATTTTAGCAAGGCATTTGATAAGGTTCCACATGATAGGCTCATTCAGAATGTGAGGAGGCATGGGATTCAGGGATGTTTGGCATCTGGATACAAAACTGGCTGTTCAATAGAAGACAGAAGGTGGTAGTAGATGGAAAGTATTCAGCCTGGAGCTCGGTGACCAGTGGTGTTCCGCAGGGATCTGTTCTGGGACCTCTGCTCTTTGTGATCTTTATAAATGACTTGGATGAGGAAGTGGAAGGGTGGATTAGTAAGTTTGCCACTGACATGAAGGTTGGTGGAGTTGTGGACAGCATGGAGGGCTGTTGCAGGTTGCAACGGAACATTGACAGGATGCAGAGCTGGGCAAAGAAGTGGCAGATGGAATTTAACCCGGAAAAGCATGAAGTGATTCATTTTGGAAGGTCGAATTTGAATTTAGAATACAGGCTTAATGGCAGCATTCTTGACAGTGTGGAGGAACAGAGGGATCTTGGGGTCCACATCCATAGAACCCGCAAAGTTGCTACCCAAGTTGATAGGGTCGTAAGGAAGGCGTATGGTGTGTTGGCTTTCATTGGCAGAAAAACTGAGTTTAAGAGCCGTGAGGTTACGCTGCAGCTCCATAAAACTCTGGTTAGACCACACTTGGAATGTTGTGTTCAGTTCTGGTCACCTCATTATAGGAAAGATGTGGAAGTTTTGTCGAGGATGCAGAGGAGATTTACCAGGATGCTGCCTGGACTGAAGGGCAGGTCTTATGAGGAAAGGTTGAGGGAGCTAAGGCTTTTTTCATTGGAGCAAAGAAGGATGAGAGGTGACTTGATAGAGGTATACATGATGACGAGAGGCATAGATAGAGTGGATAGTCAGAGTCTTTTTCCCAGGGCAGAAATGACTATTGCGAGGGGACATAATTTTAAGGTGATTGGAAGAAGGTATAGGGGAGATGTCAGAGGTAGGTTCTTCACACAGAGAGTGGTGGGTGTGTGGAATGCGCTGTGGTAGTGGAATCTGATACTTTAGAGACTTTTAAGCAACTCTTGGATAGGCACATGGAGGATAGTAAAATGCAGGGTATGCAGGGTAGATTGATCTTCGTAGGATAATAGGTCGGCACAACATCGTGGGCTGAAGGGCCTGTACTGTGCTGTACTGTTCTGTGTTCTTTGTTCATTAATGACCTTGACTAACTCAGTGCGGTAAACGAGAGTGTGCTGATGGAAATAATTTTAGAAAAAAACATTTGTTTCATCTGGATAGTGATGAAAATGTGCACCAGCATTTTAATTTGATGTACTACCACAGGACTGCATGGCATGGGTGGCACAGTGGCTCAGTAGTTAGCACTGCTGCCTCACAGCACCAGTGACCTGGGTTCATTTCCACCCTTGGGATATTGTCTGTGTGGAGTCTGCACATTCTCCCCGTGTCTGCGTGGGTTTCCTCCGGGTGCTCCGGTTTCCTCCCACAGTCCAAAGATGTGCAAGTTAGGTGGATTGGCCATGCTAAATTGCCCATAATGTTCAGGGATGTATAGGTTAGGTGGGTTATGAGGGATGGGTCTGGGGGGGATGCTCTGAGGGTCAGCGTGGACTTGTTGGGCTGAAGGGCCTGTTTTCACACTGTAGGGATTCTATGATGACTGCTGCATTGCTGGAGGTACTGTCTTTCTGCAGAGATGTTAAACCAACATTCTGTATCAGCGCTGTCATTACCCCCTGCTGATTATCACCAATCTCCCTGTCTCTGGAAAGAGAGGCTAACACCTTGTTAGCTCCTATTGAACAGAAAACTTTAGTGAACTCCATATCACAGACTGGCAGATGTTAAATATCTCCAGCTGCAAGCCCGAAGGAACCAGATGCAGAAAGGTTGGTCAGCAATGGGGTTACCTTGGCATTACAATCCTCGTCCCACTCTGACCTTGCAGTGGTGTCTGCAGGTGGCAGATTTCTGTGTGTAAACTCTTATAAAAAGCACTCAGCTCTAATTATAGCCTTGCAGCAACAGCCGTGGAAACTTAAACAGCAACAAACATGTAAGTATCTGATAATCCCTTTGAACAGCCCTGAGAATGGAATCCTTCCTACTCCCGAATGTCTTTTTAGTTCTGCACGTCTTGGACAAAACCATGGCGGGATTGCTGAACTCACACATGAGCAGCATCAGGCTGACCTAAAAATGATGTGTTCACCTGGTGAAGATACAATAAAGGGTACTTGTGTGCTACAGAGCAAGTGATAGACAGAGCTAAGCGATACCACAGCCAACAGTCCTGCCACATCTAGTTGTGAATGGTAACAAGGTGTAGAGCTGGATGAACACAGCAGGCCAGGCAGCATCAGAGGAGCAGGAAGGCTGACGTTTCGAGTCTGGACCCTTCTTCAGAAGTGGAGTAGGCATCAACGAGGTGTTGGAGGTCTCTCTTGAAGCTAGGTGCCCACATGGACTGGATCGGAAAGACTGATATTTCTGAACTTCTTACTTTTTTATTTTTATAATTTATTCCTATGACCATATGCTGGACTATTTACTTCTATACTTTTAAAATTTGTTTTGTTTCCTAAGAATTGGATCTTAAGTATCTGTACCTAGGCACCTTGCTACCTAAGACAGCGCTGCAATACAAAGACTGTAAACTTATTTCCCTGTACACATTTGAGGTGACAATAAAGCTAATTTAATTTTATTTAATTAATTCATACCTGTTACATAGGAAGATGGTCGTGGTTGTTGGAGGTCGGTCATCTCTGCCCCAGGACATCTCTGCAGGAGTTCCTCAGGGTAATGTCCTCAGCCCAACCATCTTCAGCTGCTTCATCAATGACTGTTGGGATATTTATTGAGGATTACACAATGGTCAGCACCATTCACCCCAGATACTGGCGCAATCCACGTTCAAATGCAGCAAAACCTCGACAATATCTAGGTTTTCCCAGACAAGTGGCTTTCGTGGGAAATAAATGCCAAGCAATGACCATCTCCAAAAAGAGAATCTAAACATTTCCCTTGACATTTAATGGTGTTACCATCACTGAATCCCACACTGTCAACATCCTGCGGTTACTATTGACCAGAAACTCAACTGGATTAGCTGTGCAAATACTGCTGCTAACACCAACAGTTAGGAGCAGCATTTGTGAACAATGGGAAAAAAAGCATGAAGATGGTGCACAGAATGAAAACTTACCAGTAAAATTGGAAAGAATTGGGGCAGCACGGTGGCTCAGTGGTTAACACTGCTGCCTCACAGCATCAGGGACCCAGGTTCAATTCCAGCCTTGGGCAACTATCTATGTGGAGTTTGCATGTTCTCCCTGTGTTTGTGTAGGTTTCTTCCAGATGCTCCAGTTTCCTCTCACTGTCCAAAGATGTGCAGGTTAGGTGGTTTAGCCATGCTAAATTGCCCCTAATGTCCAGGGATACCTAACCTAGGTGGATTACCCATGGAAAATGTAGGGATAGGAAGGATGGTGAGTCTGGGTGGAAGGGATGTTCTTCAGAGAGTTGATGCAGACTTGTTGGGCTGAATGGCCTGTTTCCACGCTATAGGGTTTCTATAGAATTGCCTTAGTTCTGTTTCTAAGCAATTATTAGAGGGAATTGGAAAAGTTCTATCTTTTTACTTCATCTATGACCTATTCAGATTGGCTTCACCCACTTATTGATGACATCTGTAATTCTGCATGTTATGAAGCCCATGGCCTGACTTTCAGTGAGTCTTTGGGATTCCATCTTCAGGTATTTGTGCAAATAGATGACCCAGATGTTGGTTTCCATGTGAGACTTGCTTCTCAGCTTAGTGTGTACCAATGGATCTTTAAGGATGTTTGATTTAATTGTATATTTATGAATCAGGCCATATTAAGAACATCCTGAGCAGTTTGTTCAGGTAACCTCTTGCAAAAGGTATGAATTATTGAGGTAAGGAAAAATTGCAATGATTTTTGGAAATAATAGTATTGTACCTTGAATTATTTCACCGAGCTCTAACGATGTGAAATTGTTTGGTTTAAATTCCTTCCTGTGGTATCTCAGTGAGTGCATTAACCTGTTGACGCCAGATGAAGATAACCAAGGAAGTAATTGTAAGTAGACGTGTTTAATGTTTCTAAATTAAAATCTCGCAAAATAATGTCTATGCTTAAACTATCATGACAAGAACACAAAATTAAATTATTTTTCATGAGATGAAGATTGAGAGAAGATGTAATTCAGATGACTTTTAAATAAATTATTATGCATACATAAAATATCACAGCTCCAAAAATATAATTCCAGATAAACTACAATAAGCAATAGCAGGACATGAATAAATGATTAGATACACTCAGAGAAATCAAGAGGGGGGCACTGGCAATGGGAACAAAAGGGCAAAGCTTAAAAGGTTTGATTGAAGTCTTTAAAAGGTTTGTATAATGCAGATGGAAGCAGGTATTTGAGTTTAATGTTGATTGTTTTGCTGAATGGACTGAGTATAAAATTGGCAAATCTTAAAGGACTTCTCAAAGAGTGAGTTTTTTTTTCAGTTTCTAGTAAAAGATGAGTAGAACTAATCCAGATTAAAAGCGTTACAGGTTGATTAATGGTGTTGTTTAAAAAAAGACTTTAATGTTTAAGGAAACAATTGAGATGTATGGGGATAACCATGCTCATAGTTCATCCTAAACTCCAGACCTGCAGGGGGCAGAAGCTGTCAATGCAGAACGGAGTTTTCCAGATTTGAAGAATGATGATTGTGATTGTGATTGTGTTTGTCAAGGACATCAGGTAGATTTGGAGGATGGTCTTCCAATTTTTGTGCAGGCATCTCCCTCAGCAACTTAATTATCTCAGGGTAAGAATACAAATCAGACCTGTAATTAAACCGATTGACAGAATAGATTTTGATGAAAGTAGTAACCTATTCCCTACCCATGCTGCCTTTGGTGTGCATTCATTTTCAACAAAAGAATCTTTGTGCTTTCACACGTTCTTAACCTCCAGGAAGATGATGATTCATGTCAATTGGTAACAAGTTCAGATGGAATAGACAAATGTCCAATAGTTGAGTTCTAGAAAAGCAATTGATTGATCAATCAGCAACTCCAGCACAATACGACACAGGATCAGACAAATCACAGCCAACATTGTCCTGAAAGTTAGCAGGTTAGACCAAGGAGAGCCAATGGATATTACCTATTTGGACATCAAGAAGGCCTTTGACAGGGTGCCGCACAGGAGGCTGCTGAATAAGATAAGGGCCCTTGATGTTAGAGGCAAGGTGCTAGCATGGATAGAAGATTGGCTGTCTGGCAGAAAGCAGAGAGTGGGGATAAAAGGGTCTTTCTCAGGATGGCAACTGGTGACAAGCGATGCTCCGCAAGGGTCAGTGTTGGGACCACAACTTTTCACTTTATACATTAATGATCTAGATAAAGGAACTGAGGGCATTCTGGCCAAGTTGGCACATGATACAAAGATAGGTCGAGGGACAGGTAGTACTGAGGAGGTGGCAAGGCTTCAGAAGGATTTGGATAGGTTTGGAGAGTGGGCAAAGAAGTGGCAGATGGAGTACAACATGGGAAAGTGAGAGATCATGCACTTTGGTTAGAAGAATAAAAACATGGACTATTTTCTAAATGGGGAGAAAATTCAGAAGTCTGAAGTGCAAAGGGAGTTCTATTCCAGGATTCTCTCAAGGTAAACTTGCAGGTTGAGTCAGTAGTCAGGAAGTCAAATGCAATGTTGGTATTTATTTTGAGAGGACTTGACTATGAAAGCGGGGATATACTTCTGAGTCTCTATAAGGCTCTGATCAGGCCACATTTGGAGTATTGTGTGCAGTTTTGGGCCCCATATCTCAGGAAGGATGTACTGGCCCTGGAACGGGTTCAGAGGAGGTTCACGAGATTGGTCCCAGGAATGAAAAGCTTAACATATGAGGAAGGCTTGAGGACTCTGGGTCTATACTCAATGGAATTTAGAAGGATGAGGGGGGATCTAATTGAAACTTACAGAATACTGAAAGGCCTAGACAGAGTGGATGTTGGGAAGATGCTTCTATTGGTAGGAGAGACTAGGACCCGAGGGCATAGCCTCAGAGTAAAGAGAAGACCTGTTAGATCCAAGATAAGGAGAAACTTCTTCAGCCAGAGACTGGTGAATCTATGGAATTCACTGCCACAGAAGGCTGTGGAGGCCAGGTCTTTGAGTATATTTAAGACTGAGATAGATAGGTTCTTGATTATCAAGGGGATCAAGGTTTATGGGGAGAAAGCAGGAGAATGGGGTTGAGGAACATATCGGCCGTGATTGAGTGGCAGAGCAGACTCGATGGGCCGAATAACCTAATTTCTGCTCCTATGCCTTGTCGTCTTATGAATGAAACATCTGAAATCAAATCCTCCAGCTTTGATAGTGAAGTAACACTTCAAAGGCCAGCATCCCATCACCAATCACCCTTTATTCACCAAGGCATACCCTTTAACAATAGCATTACCTCTCACGGAGTCAGGCATTGAGGGGTTCAATATGCTGCACACTCACCCATTTAGGTCAGTTAGGGCTCCCTGATTAGACCAGATAAACAGCCCCAGTTAGGGAACTCATATTCTATGAGGTCCAGCTGGCTGACCTGTTTACAAATCATTCTCTGGCCCACTTTAATTCATGGCCCACCTACATTTTGAATCTAAAGTCCACATCCTCATGATCAAATCCTGCTGCAGTTTCACCACTCCCTACAATTTCCTTGAACTCGAAAATACTCTGAAAATTCCAGCCTACCCTAACTCAGGCCCATTGTAAGGCTGTATTTATTTCCCCACCATTATAGAATCATAGAATTCCTACAGTGTGGAAGCAGGCCATTTGGCCCATTGAGTCCACTCCAACCCTTCAAAGGGCATCCCATCCAGATCCCCCACAGTCCCATTCTATCCTATCCCTGTAATGCTGCATTTCCCATGGCAAAATCACCCAACCTGCACATCTGTGGACTCAAACCAGGAGTACCACAAGGAAGCGCACGCAGACATGGGGAGAAAATGCAACTCCACACAGTTATCCCACAGTGGAATTTAACCCCAGTCCCTGGCACTGTGAGGCAGCAGTGCTAATCACTGAGCCACAATGCTTCCACAATTGGCAGCTGTATCTTCTGTTGTGCCCTCAGCTGTATGGCTCTAAGCTCTGAAATTCACTCCCTAAATGTCACTGCATCCTCCTCTCATTCCATTTCCCAATGATTCTGCTTGGAAGCTGTTTCCTTAACCAAGTGTTTGGTTAACTGTCCAAATGTGGCCTTTTAGGTTTGTTGTCTATTTCTGATTATGAGCTTGTAAATAATTTTGTATTGCATTCAGAGAAGAATTATTCAAAACATTATGGCACCAAAAGAGGCCATTTAGTCCATCATTGGGCTGGCATGGTAATAGCATCCAGCATCGAGCCACCATTCACCATTCTGTCTCTCTCCTTGTAGGCTTACAGATCTCCCAGGGTACATCCAAGAACTTTTTAAATGTAATGTTCATTAAAGGTGCTAGATAAATAGACGTTGTTGTTGAAACACCCCTTTTCCTGATGAATGGAAGAGCAAGCCCCCTTTACACTGGCCTTATCCTGGTCACAAGAAGCTGTAAATGTCACATTCCTGTTGATTCACCCAATCTACGCTGATCTGAGCGCATTGGCTGATGAATGCTCAAGCCGTCGGTTCACGCGAATATCACTGAAGAATCTCAGAGCATCATTCATGGAATTCCCTCAGTGTCGCTCACTGCAGAGTAGCACCATCTGGAACATTTCCCCCAAGGTTAGCCTCAAGAGGTCCCAATCCAGCCTGAACACCTCAAATTCAGGGCCAGCCTGGGAAAGAAGCAGACATTCCATTCTCTCCAGCCTCATATACTTCAATGTCTTACCTGAAAAGAAATACTTTCCTGGCCTATGCCTCAGTTGGTTGTAAAACAAGAAACATCAAATCCTGAAGTGAAATATCTAGCATGATAGACTAAACATTTTAATGTACTTTGGTTGCCATAGTGGTCAATCTCTTGAACATATGTTGAAGAGGCTGCCAGTGTACTTTTAACAAAAGAACAACAAAGTTTGTTACAAACAAAAATAAAGAAACACAGACAAATGTGCATTATGTAATAACAAACTGAAACAGTACTTTTTCAATTATCAGAAATAAAGACTCTACCCATAACAACTTTACAGATATTTAAGTCTCAGTGAAAAGTCACCTGTTTCTACTTTAGTGGGCACAATTTTATCTGGTATCTTTCACTCAATATTATTATCTTTAGTGAATGCCTCACCTGAAGAATCTCAGAGCATCATTCATGGAAATAAACTGCTAACATGGCTCACTTACTCCTTAACATGTCTTCCTGAAACTCATACATTCAGAAGTTTGGTTGGCTGTCCTCTTTTCTGAGACTTCGGTTAACAGAGACTTTCTCTTTGTAATTTCGATGCCACTCAAGTATTCTTTACTTCTGCCCTGACTGTTTCAGGGTCTGCGAAAATGCATTGTTGCTCTTCCAGGCCTTTTCTTTTGGAATGACCTACCTCTTTCTCTAAAGAAACCTGCACAGTCATTAACCTTCTGGATGGTTCTCGCTTTTTATAAGACACCTCGTCTCTGTCTCTGCTTTGTTGTATCATAGGACACTTTGTTGTTCGGAAACAGCCCAGTTTTTCCCTCTCTTCCATTTGTTTTCTAACACACTGAACTATTCCCTTCCGCAGCTTTAAAACAGTGTAAATAAACTTCCAGACAATCACTTCACAGAATTCAAAAATAAAACTAAAATTATGTCTTTTCTTCATGATGTACACAATATAGGATATCAAACAGACTTAAAACTCTACATAGGACTGCCGACTTTCAAACCCAAGTTTCCAAAAAATGAAAACATGTGAAGTGCCTTCATTATAATACAGTGCATCCCATCATTGTTACTACCAATTCCAATAGGATCGAATGGACTTAACCTAACTTCCAGGTTGTAGTCTGTAAATTTTCAGATCCTCCAACTGGAGCCTGATCATATTTGGTCATTTTATAATTTGACAATCGTGGCCCCCAGCAAGGACATAGAATCATATCATAGAATCCCTACAGTGTGGAAACAGGCCATTCAGCCCAACAAGGCCACAGCGACCCTCCAAAGAGCATCCCACCCAGACCCATCCCCCTTCCCTTGCTCTGCAACCCTACAGTTCCCATGGCTAACGCACCTAACCTACGCGCCCCTGAACACTATGAGCAATTTAGCATGGCCAATCCACCTAACGTGCATGTCTTTGGACTGTGGGAGGACACTGGAGCACCCAGCAGAAGCCCACACAGACACTGGGAGAATGTGCAAACTCCACACAGACAGTCACCCGAGGCTGGAATCAAACCTGGGTCCCTAGTGCTGTGAGGCAGCAGTGCTAACCACTGAGCCACCGTGCTGCCCTAGGAGGATAAGATATGGCAAGTTACGTGAACCTTGGATGACCAGGGATGTTATGTCCTTGGTCAAAAAGCAAGAGGAAGCATACGTAAGGTGTAGGAGGATGCGAACTAATGAAGCCCTTGAAGTATATATAAGGAAAGTAGGAAAGAACTTAACCAAGGAATTAGAAGGACTAAAAGGGGTCATGAAAGGTCATTAGCAAACAGGATTAAGGCAAATCCCAACACTTTTTATACATTTAAAAAACACAAGAGGTAGCCAGGGAAAGGGTGGGCCCACTCAAGGACAGAGGAGGGAATCTATGTGTGGGGCAGAAGAGGTAGGTTAGGTCCTAAATGAATACTTTATGTCGGTATTCACCAAAGAGAAGGAATTCATGGAGGATGATGTCAGGGAATGGAGTGTCGAATTTCTAAGTCAAATTGCTATTAAAAAGGAACAGGTGTTGTGCATCTTCAAAAGTATTAAGGTAGATAGGTCCTCGGTTCCTGATGGGAGTTATCCCAGAATATCAAGGGAGACAAGACAACAAATTGCTGGAGCATTGACAGACATCTTTGTATCCTTTTTGGTCACAGGTGAGGTCCCAGACAAATGGAGAATAACCAATGCTGTCCCATTGTTTAAGAAGGGTAACAGGGATAATCCTGGAAATTACAGGCCGTGAGCCTCACATTGGTAGCAGGGAAATTATTGGAAAAGATTCTCAGGGACAAGATCTATTCACATTTAGAAGCAAATGGACTTATTGGCGATAGACAGCATGGTTTTATGTGGGGAAAGTTGTGCCTCACTAACTTGATCGAATTTTTTGAGGAGGTGATGAAGATGATTGATGAAGGAAAAGCAGTTAATGCTGTCTACGTGGACTTCAATAAAGACCTTGACAAGGTCCCTCAATGTAGACTGGTACCAAGAGTGAAGTCACATGGCATTGGGGTGAGCTGGCAAGATGGATACAAAACTGCTTTAGTCATAGGAGACAGAGGGTAGTGATGAAAGGATGCTTTTCAGAATGGAGGGTTGTGACTCATGTTGTCCCTTAGGGATCAGTGCTGGGACCTCTGCTGTTCATAGTCTACATAAATGATTTGGAGGAAAACATGGCTGGTCTAATTAGTAAGTTTGTGGTTGATACAAAGATTGGAGGAGTTGTGGATACTGAAGAGATTGTCAGAGGATACAACAAGATATAGATCATTTGGAGGCATGGGCAGAAAAATGGCAGATGGAGTTTAATCCGGATAAACACAAGGTGATACATTTTGAAAGGACAAGTACAGGTGGAAATTATACAGTGAATGGCAGAACCCTTTAGGAGTATTGATATGCAGAGGGATTTGGGTGTGCAGGTCCACAGATCATTGAAGGTGGTAGCGCAGGTAGATAAGGCAGTAAAATAGGTTTACGGCACACTTGCCTTCATTGGAAGGGGCATTGAGTATAAGGATAGACAACTTATGCTGCAGCTTTACAGAACTTCAGTTAGGCCATATCTGGAATATTATGTACTGTTCTGGTCACTGCACTACCAGAGGGATATGGATGCTTTAGAGAGGGTACAGAAATCGTTTACCAAGATGTTGCTTGATATGGGGGATTTTAACTATGAATAAAGGTTGGACAGACTGAGTTTGTTTTCACTGGAACACAGGACATTGAGGAGTGACCTGATAGAAGTTTATAAGATTATGAATGGCATGGATAGAGTGAAAAGTAAGAGTGGAAACTATATACCCTTTTTTCCAGAGTGGAGGGGTCAGTTACTAGGGGACACAGGTTCACAGTGTGAGGGAGGAAGTTGAAAAGAGATGTGTGAGACATGTTTTTCACACAGAGGGTGGTGAGTGCCTGGAAAGCGTTGCCAGAGGAGGCAGTGGAAGCAGACACAATAGCAGCATTCAAGGAGCACCTGGATAAATACATGAACAGGAAGGGAATAGAGGGATGTGAATCCTGTAAGTGAAGACAGTTTTAGTATGGAAGGGCAAAATGTATCAACGCAGGCTTGGAGAGCTGAAGGGCCTGTTCCTGTGCTGTGTTGTTCTTTGTTTTTTATTCCAGCAGGAGAGACTGGGATCCAAGGGCACAGCCTCAGAATGAAGGGACAACCCTTTAGCACTGAGATGAGGATGAATTTCCTGAGACAGCAGGTAGTAAATCTGTGGAACTCCTTGTCGCAGAGGGCTGTGAAAGTCAGACCTGTATTAAGACAGGGCTAAATAGTGAAATAACTCCACACAGGCTGGTATCCCATCACTAAGTCACCTTTTATTTACACGTGGAAAGTCCTTGATGTTGATCCAGCTCCCTCAGAGCCAACTCTCAGAGTGAACAGGATGTCTGACACTCTGTCCTTATCTATCAACCAGGGCTCCCTGACTGAACCAGATTAACAGCCCCAGTCAAGGAACTCATACTCTGTGAGGTCCACCTGGATGACCTTGTAACAATCACAATAAATAGGGTCTTAATTAGTAAAGGATTCAAGGTACTATACACATCAGCCATGATCAAATGGCAGAGCAGACGTGATGGGCTTAATTCTGCTACTATATCGTATGGTCTTCAGAATGCTCATGTAGTTAGAATTAGAGGAATGCAGAATATTGAAGAGTGTGAAACCATGAAAGGCTCTTTATAAATTCATGTTCCTTCTTTGTAGAGGAGTTATGAGGCAGTCTATAGTTTTCAGATATTGCAAAGTCACTGACACTAACTTTCTAGAATCAAACAACACAGGCCATTCTGCCCATCATGCCTTTTTGTTTCCAAAAAACATTGCTGCTCCTTCGCCAAACACTGCAAATTTCTCTTTTTTAATTACTCTGGTTTTAAAACTTCATTAGCAAATACAAAGCCTCAGTTTGTTCGTATATTCGACTAATAGTCTATTTGAGATCTTATTCTCTGGTATTTCTTTGACAAGAAACTCGTTTCCTTGCCCAGAGATAAAGCTTCAACTCTCTTTACCAATTTTACTGAATTTGCTTCTAAGATTTTATGTTTTTCTGTTCAAATCAATATAACATTAATCTATAAATCATGAGCAAATGACAATAATTATATAAAACTGATTCCCAGACTTTAGTAATTTATTAAAGCAAATAGTCTCGACCACAATATTCAGTTTCTGCCACATTAAGAAACATTTTATCCAGACGGAGTGCTGTCATAACCCACTCTGAACTTTCCTATGTTGGCACCAAGGGGATTATTGGTTCAGTTCAGGTAAAGTGCTGTCCAATCTAGTCTTTCAACCAATTAAATAATATTCAGCTCTTTTATCCTTCTTGCCAAAGTGCATTACCTTACATTTTCCAACAATGTATACATCTGCCATGTTTGTGCCACTCATTAACCTCTCTATATCTTTTAATGTTCAACAGAATCCCTCTGTAGACAGTTTGTGTCAGCCTCACCACTTGCCTTCCAAACTATTTTTGTGTCATCTGCAATATTGGCTATAGTACATTCCATCATCTAAGTTACCAATATATAAATTACAAATAATTGTGTCTCCAACACTGATCCCTGTGGCACTCCATTAATTACAGATTGCCATACTGAAAATGCACCTCTTATTCCAACTCTCTGTTTTCTACTCGTTAGTCAATCCTCTGTCCATACTAATAGACCACCTCCAAAAACATGGACTGTTATGTTATTACATAGCGTAATGTGTGGTACCATATCAAATGCCTTCTGAAAGTTCAAATAAATTAAGCAGCCTGCTTCCCCTCTATCCATCCCATTTGTTCCCTCTTAATTAACTGCATTACATTTGTCAGGCATGATGTCCCCTTCATGAAGCCATGCTGACTCTTTTTGATCATATGTCTTTGTAAATGTTCTGCTACTGTATTCTTTACATAAACTCTACCTCTTTCCCAGTAACAGATGTTAAGCAAACTGGCCAATGGTTATTGCTTTCTTGCCTCCAGCCCTTTGTGAATGAGGGTGTTGCTTAGGCAGTTTCCCATTCCACCAACACTTTTCCAGAATCTACAGATATTCCTTCCCTGCTTCTTTCCAGGAATCCTTTGAAAATGTACAGAAATGCTAAGTTTAGTTTTAGGAAGTAAACCTGATGACAATTGGCAAAAGATAAGCCAGTTGATCTGACCTCGGTCTTTGTTCAGATTTTAGGGTCCATTTGAAGGATGAGATTGCGGAGTACTTGGAAGTACACGGTTAAACAGGGCTGAGTCAGCACGGCTTCATCAAGGGGAGGTCATACCTAACAAATCTATTAGAATTCATTGGGAAGGTCATGAGCAATTTAGACAAAGGAGAGCCAGTAGACATAATCTATTTGGATTTTGAGAAGGCCTTTGACAGGAGGCCACTAAACAGGAGCCCATGATGTTAGGGCCAAGGCACTGGCATGGATAGAGGATTGGCTGAGTGGCAGAAGGCAGGGAGTTGGGATAAAGGAGTTTTTTTACTGGATGGCAGCAGTGACTAGTGGAGTTCCTCAGGAGTCAGTGTTATACTTTCACAATATTCTTTAACAACCTGGATGGAGGAACTGAGGGCATTGTTGCTGACTTTGCAGATGACACAAAGATAGGTAGAGGGAAGCTGGTGTTGAGGAAGCACGGAGGCTGCAGAAGGGTGTGAACAGGCTAGCAGGGCGAGCAAAGAAGTGGCAGATGGAATACAATGTGGGAAAGTGTGAGGTTGTGTGCTTTGGTAGGAAGAATAGAGGTGTCGACTATTTTCTACATGGGGAAAGGCTTTGGCAATCTGAAGCATAAAGGCACTGGAGAGCCCTAGTTCAGGATTCTCTTAAAGATGAAATGCAGGTTCGGTTGGCAGTTAGAAAGGCAAATGCAATGTTTATAATTCATTTTCGGAAGGCTAGAATTCAAATGCAGTGATATACACTTCAGCAATAAAAGGCTTTAGTCAGACTGCATTTGGAATATTGTGAGCAGTTTTGGGCCCTGTATCTAAGGGAAGATGTGCTGGCCTTGGAGGGGGTCCAGAGTTTTACAAGAATGGTCCCGGAGTGAAAGGCTTGTCATATGAGGAGCAGTTGAGGATTCTGGGTCTGTACTCAATGGAGTTTAGAAGGATGAGGCAAGATCTGATTCAAATTTACAGAACACTGAGGGTCCTGGATAAAGTGGGCATGGAGAAAAGGTTTCCACTAGTGGGAGATACGGGACCTAATGGCACAGCCTCAGGTGAAAGGAAGACTCTTCAGAACTGAGATGAGGAGGAATTTCTTCAGCCAGAGGGTAGTGAATCTGTGGGACTCATTGTTGCAGAGAACTATGGAAGTCAAGCTATTGAGTGTATTTAAGACAGAGAGTTAAAGTTAAAGAGAGAAGGTAGGAGAATGCGTTAAGAAACATATCAGCCATGATCAAACAACAAAGCAGGCTCGATGGGCCAAATGGCCTAACTCTGCTTCTATATCTAATTGTCTTATGGTTTCATCTGCTCATACGCAACTCAGTCAAAATTCAGACAAATGGCAATCAACACATTCGTAACTTTTTTTAAAAAATTTTAAATTGTTTAAATTTTAGCCAAACATATATTTTTGGCCGTTGAAGTCATTCAATCTCTTTCCAGCACCAGCCATAAATTATATCAAAGTGGAAATGCCACGATAGATAGCAAGTTTTCTAAATGTCAGCCTTGGCAACTGCTGCTATTTATCACTAACTTTGTGATAGTATTTAAATGGCAGAGGATTGTCCAAAGTAGCAGGTCTCATTGGGGAGACTGCCCCAATATCGAGCCCCACTGTTCCAAAAGTGACCACAAATATGAATATTTAATTAAACTACAAAAAGCTCAATTTCCCTGACTTTCTGAGTCAGTTTAAAAGAACTAGACACTAAGTTTTGTCATTAACTAGAAAATAACTGTTTATTGTAACCAAACTGATTTTCATAAACAATGGCAGAAAATGGAAGAGTGAATGATTCATTTGTGACTGTCAATTCAAACCTTACAGTTTTAAAATTCCCACACACACATACACACCCAAATAATCAGTCTCACAACGAGAAATAGACAAGGCACAAATACTGATGGTGAAAGAAAGCCAGGTGAACACAGTTCCGAATCAATGATCCAGCTCACCAAACTGGATGGGTTGGTCTCCCAGTCCCTTTGATGAGAATGTTATTTACACAGCAAAAAGTTTAAAGAGAAAGGGAGAGGTATTCTGGGGCACAAAATCAGAAAATGCTGTAAAAGCTCAGCAGGTCTGGCAGCATCTGTGGAGAGAAATTAGAGTTAACGTTTCAGGTCCAGTGACCTTTCCTCAGAACTCAGAGATTCTGGCGCAGCAGCAGAGAACCGCTGGCACTTCCTTCACATGGCCTGTGTAAAGCTGCAACTTGGCCAATCAAAGGGTTACTACAATGCTGAGATCTCTTGATCTCACAATAACTGATACCAATTTGGCTGTATTCAATGTCCCTAGAAAGTATTGTCACCTATGCACAGTTAGTGTCACTTGTTCTGCCAAACAGTTCTCCCCTTTCTCTCCTTTTCAAAGCAGTGTTCATTTTTCCCGGTTACAGTCAGTTCTGAGGAAGGGTCACTGGACCCGAAACATCAACTCTGCACGCTCTCCACAGATGCTACCAGGCCTGCTGCATTTTCCCAGCAACTTCTGTTCTTATTTTATTTTTATCATTTTCAGTCAAAAATCCAAAAGTAAAATGATGTGAACTCGTCCAAAATACGTAAAGTTATCAATGGTTTAATCTGGATTTAGATCACAATTGATTCTAATTAAAATGTGATAATCCAGCTGGATGTGGTTTGGTCATTTGTTAGGAAGGTGACGTGGCTGACTAAAGTCACAACAATTTGGAAGAGTGTAAACTACACCTTTTATGGCCCCAGGTTAGAAACAATAGAGGAGGAAAGGAAATGTACAACGAAGAATATCTGTTAGAAACCTAAAGCTGTGTTATTGAGATTGTACTTACCCTTCCTCAGGTCATTGTATTCAGTTTTACTTCACATACCCTGTACATCAGCCGGGAGCCCGTTTCCTGAACTGGACGTGTTGTTTCTTGAGCAACACTAATCCCTGAAGAAGAGATGAATGAGTGAAAACTCGATAAAAGTTGAGAAAATTCTTATGGATATGTAGAAAAACATTGTAAAAATGTCCTTTATTCAAGGAAAAGCCAAATAACACATATGCTGAAAAACTGGAAAAGGAACAGAACATGTTGCCAATAATCAGAAGGTCAGGCAACATTTTCAGAGAAACAGAGTTAACTGTTTTGTGTTAATGATCTTTCGTCATCTTTCAGTTCTGATGAGAGGTAATCGACGTGAAACATTAACTGTTTCTCTCCACACAGATGCAGCCAGACCTCCTGAATTTCTCCATCATTTTCTGTTTGTATTCTTTTGTTCAAACACTAGATTCAGAGCTTGAGGATTCTGTTTATAGTTGGCTGTTGCTTCTTTCATAACTATGACTGCACTTTTAAAAATTTGTTGTTTGTAAGATACTCCTAGCAACCTGAAAACTAGAAAAATGAACGATTTTTCTCTGAACTCTCTCTCAGGTAACAACTATCAGCTACATTTCTTTAGTATCTCTAATGCAGAGTAGAAAGCACCTGGTGCTTCACAGACTTAATGTCGGTGAATGAAGATATCCAGAGGGGTGACCAAAATGTTGGATGGCATGTGACTGGAGGCAGATGGTTTGAATGGGATTCTTTCTGTATGAGGCTTAGATGGAGTATAAAATCATCAATGAGCCAAGGGAAAGGTCCAATGCACAAAGTATGAAGAGCAGAGAGTATTGAAAAATTGGAGTGAGGAGGTCAACAGAGGCTTGGGTTAGAGTTTTAGCAGAGTTGGGCTGTGACATCGGTGGAGGTGAATAATGGGGTAAATCTGATAGAGAGGACATAGCATTGAAATCTTATTTGAGTTGAGTAGAAAACCAAGTTCATGAATAATCTGGTTCAACCTGAGAGAGAAGAGAATAGAATGGAATGGAATAGCTGGAATACTCAGCTAAGACCGAATCTCAACATTTCTGAAGACAGGATGATAAGCATGGCGTATAACTTTTCACTTCATTTCTTTGCTTACTGGGGGTTGCTACATCCGATTTCCTTTTGTAGGCAAGCTTCCCTTGAGTAGTAACCTCCTATTTCATTAAGTTTTTTTACATAGCTTGATGTCAGTGAATGAACAATAATTACAAACAAATCACGGCCTTTTCCCAATAAAGGATAAAGATATGTGCCTTTAGGGTTTGGTATTTATAAAGTTACAGAATCTACCTCTTAAGGCTTGGAGAGGTTAGTGAGAGCTACTTACACATTTATAAATATAATGTCAGAAGCAGAGAGTGCTGAAATATTGAATTCCCATCTTTCACGTGCAGGAACCATCCCAATCACATCAGCTGGATGTTTGCATACAGCTGCTCACAGTATTCTCACTGGAGTCGTTCACTGGAATTAAAACTAACTAAAGAAATTCTGACCATCGGATTTTTGAAAAGGTTGCATCAGTTCTCAGTCCTGCAAATGATGGTATTTTCTGTGAAAATTTACTTAAACAATTAGTAATTTATTGAGAAAGGCCACAGAAGTATTTATATGGGCCTTGCTGTAAATAATTGTACGGAAACTGGTCACTGAGAATTCCTGGCTTGATCGTCCCAGTGGGTAACTGGTGAATTCAGATCGCCAGTTATTGCTCCAGACTGACACTTGGAGGTCAGTTTCTGATGTTTCAGGGCACACTCCATCAGCACCTGGTCACACACAACCACATCCACAGCACCTTGGCACCTGACATGTACCAGAGTCACCACATTACCAGGGGCCTGTCAGTGATTCACTTACAATAGAGTTCAATGCTGCACTGTGGAGCACTCCAGCAGCTCTTGCTCTGAAAGGCTGCAGTAAGGACATTGCTCTCAGGAACATGTCCTCGGGGTTCACAGACCAGACCAAGCTGAATCCCTGGGCTCAGGCTTGCTCTTCAGTGCTCATTCACTTTGCACCTACCTACATGTTAACAGGATCCTTGGGTTAGCCCTTCAGCCTGATGTGAAATACTTACAGAATTCCTGTCTCATGGTGCTGCTTACCACAGACACAAAGCCAGCAAACCTGTCATGGCTGGCAGTGTTATCACTCAGGGGCATAGACCTGTTGCTGCGCAATACCATGTCAATGTTACAATGGGCACTATGTGCCAGACACATACATGCCAGCGCACCGTGTGTGGATTAACCAATTGACTGGTGTCTCAGATTCTATGGGGAATAATCCTTCATCAAATCCAGGAGGCCGTTCGCGAGTAACTGCTGTTTGCTTCAGTCGGGAGGTAAATAACTTAGGATACTACTGAGACACTAGTCAGTGGCTCCTCCTCCAGCTGAATACCTCTTAGCATTGTGCTGTCCCCTTGTAAGGATGGGGCACCCAGCATGAGCTCAAGGTCCTGCATACTGCCATCACCTTGTTGTTGTTGGTGCTATCTCCAGCAATGGAGAGCAGATCTGTACAAATATCCAGCAGACCCTAAGAACTCTGGACCTGACATTCTGTGGCCTACCCATGAAGGCAGCAAGGGTTGCTGCTGTCAAATTATCCCCATGCCCCCAACAAACACAGCTCCTGTTCTTGTCTCTGTCTCCGTGTCCCTGACTGCCAACACCACAGGGTCCTCTCCTGCCAGGGCCTGAACAGGGGCTCAGTTTCTGATAGTCCTCTGAGTGCCAGTGACCTGGGGCATTTCTTCTTCAAACAGCCGTGCAGGCTTGGAGGGCCGAAGGGCCTGTTCCCGTGCTGTATTGTTCTTTGTTCCATCTCAGAGGAGGGTGGCCAGAGTGAGGTGGACCCAGCGGTAAAGACATGGTGCTTAAAGAGTGGCAACTCTTTCACTGATGGGTCCAGCTTGGGTGGCAGTGAAGGGTGGGGGAGAATGCATTGCAGGGGTTGCTGGTGAGCCAGCTCAGGACCTTTTCAGTTATTTTTTTTTCTCCTTTTTATTCTTAAACTATTCAGAATGGCATAAAATTGTGGGACTGTTGAAGCTTCTCACTGTATTTCATTGTAAAATGCAAGTGACAACAGATATATCATTCATTATTAATTCAATCAGTCTGCTCAATGAGACCCACTGGTCCCTCCCAGCCCTTGGGTAAATTCCCAGTGGGGTGAGTGTGGGGGTGAAGGTGGGTGAGACCCTAAAGTGGTCCTTAATTGGCCTACAGGCCTTCCTATTGGTCAAACTGGGGGTCTCCTGAGCTCCTCTGGGAGAGAATGTAAAATAGACACAGCGCTGTACACACCCAGCACTGAAGTACAAACAGAATCACTGAAGATTGCAGTTGTAACACTTTGTTCCAATTTATAATCCACAACTTTAAATCCTTAAACAAATGACAACAAATTCAGGAAGAAATTGGATGGAGATGCACAGATTATCACCTATTAAACTGATCACCATTGCACCCAATTCACTCTCATAAAACAAATTGCACAAAAGAAACAATTAGTTCCACTATTTTTGTGCTGTTCCTTCATAATCCTGTTATTCATTGGATGCCTAATACATGATTGCTAATTATGCAAAATCCTTTAATTCCCTATTAAATCAGCACGATGCGTTGTAATTCTTGGCAAATCTTTGTGATGAACACGGCATACCAAGATATTAATGCATCACTGTGAAACTGAGAAAGACTGAGACACTACCAGGCTTTGCTTTGGCTTCAAAACACAGCTCGATCTTCAAAAGGCTTCAATTTACATTTTCCTTCATTAACTATTCACCTGTTCAATGTGAAAACTTGGTTGTTTATCTCAGTTTCCAGAACAGCTCCGATTAACTTAACACTAAACACTGTTCCACTAAAATCTTCATAAACCACAGCTATTGCAGTGATTGAATTAAACTTGAGTTTTTATATTTCTTGGAATTTTAACCCTTCAGGAAAATGCAGTCTTGCTGAAAGCACGGTTTAATCCCTTACTCTTCCATTGCACTTGGATTTATTTTGGATCTGCTGAGATGTTCTGAATCACTTCTCATGAGAAATAGGGTGATGCTGATGTGTGATCAGCAAGACCTGCAACAATTCAAGAAGACAGCTCACCGTCTTAATGAGGGACAGCCAATAAATGTGACAGTCACAACCAGTAAGTGAATAAAAAGCACAGCAATATGAGAATGATGATTTATTGTGTTCTAATTGCAATATCATTGATAAACAGCGGCTGACCAATCATGAGAGGAGAACTGGGCAGGCCAACTGATTCTGAAAGGTCAAACATGCACCCTTTAAGGTGAACAATACAGCTTTCAAAATTCAAATAAGCCACAGTTTAAGGCATTGAATCATGGAATTATACAGTACAGAAAAGGCCCTTCAGCGCATTGAGTCTGGAATGCCAAACATACATGACTACACACACACAGTCTCACTTTCCCTTACTTGGCCCACAGCCTTCAATGTTATGACACATCAAGTGCTCATCGTGGAACTTTTTCAATGTAGTGAGGTTTTCCACCTCAACCACACTTCCAGGTAGTTCCTGAGTCTAAGCCCCACCAACCTCCCTGTGAAAAAACTTTTGCCAATTCCCCTCTAAACCTCCTGCCTTTCACTTTAAAATGATTTGTCTTTGTTATCATTAATCTCCTCTGCACCCCCTCCAGTGTAATCACATCCTTCCATTAGTGTGGGGACTGGAACTGCACACAGTATTCCGGCTGTGGCCGAACCAAAGACCTGTACAGCTCCAACATAACCTGCCTGCTCTTATAACCTAGGCCTCAGCTAATTAAAGCAAGTGTCCCGTCTGCCTTCTTAACCACCCTATTAACCTGTTCTGCTACCTTCAGGGATCTGTGGACAAACATCCCAAGGTCCCTCTGTTCTCTGATCTTCCTAGGGTCCTGCCATTTATTGCATATGCCCTTGTCTTGTTTCTTCTTCGAAAGAGCAACAACTCACACCTTTCAGGATTAAATTCCATCTGCCACTGATGTGCCCATCTGACAAATCCATTTATATCCTCCTGTAACCTAACACCTTCCTCTTCACTGTTGTCCACAAACTTACTTATCAGCCTTCCAACGTCCTCATTGACAAACACTAAGGGGACCCAGCACTGATCCCTGTGGTACACCACTGCGCACCAGACTCCAGTCACACAAACAGCCTTCTGCCACCACCCTTTGTCTCCTGTCACTCAGCTAAGTTTGAATGCATCTTGCGAAATTATTGAATCCCATATGCTTTCTACCTCCTTTGTCAGTCTACTACGTGGGATTTTGTCAAAGGATTTGCTAAAATCCATATAACTACATGAACTGTACTATCCCTCAAAACAAGATAGATGAGTTAATGGCACAAATCATCACAAATGAACATGATTTAGAGGCCATTACAGAGACATGGTTGCAGGATGGTCATGGCTGGGAATTAAATATCCAGGGGTACCAGACTATTCGGAAGGACAGGCAGGGAGGTAAGGAGGGTGGTGTAGCTCTGATATTTAAGGATGACACCAGGGTGGTAGTGAGAGATGATATAGGTTCCATGGAGAATAAGATTGAATCCATTTGGGTGGAAATTAGAAATTCTAAGAAAATGTCACTGCTGGGATAGTCTATAGGCCACCAACTAATAACATCACATTGGGCCAGCAATGAACAAAGAAATAACTAATGCCTGTAAAAATGGTACAGCAATTATCATGGGGGATTTTAACCTTCATGTCGATTGGTCAAACCAGGTTGATCAAGGCAGCCTTGAGGAGGAGTTCATTGAATGTATCTGCAATAGTTTTCTTGAACAGTATGTAATGGAACCGACGAGAGAGCAAGCTATCCTAGATCTGGTCCTGTGTAGTGAGGCAGGGATAATTAATGATCTCACAGTTATGGATCCTCTTGAAAGGAGTGATCACAGTGTGGTTAAATTTTGAATATAGATGGAAAGTGAGAAGATAAAATCCAATACCAGGCTTAAACAAAGGAGTCTACAATAGGATGAGGGAGGAGTTGGCTAAAGTAGACTGGAAGCAAAGACTTTAGGGTGGGACAGATGAGGAACAGTGGGCAACTTTCAAAGCAATTTTTCAAAGTGTTCAGCAAAAGTATATACCAGTGAAAAGGAAGAATTGTAGGAAAAGGGGTGATCAGCCATGGATGTCTAAAGGATTAACGGAGACTATCAAATTGAAAGATAAGGCATACAAAGTGGCAAAGACCAGTGGGAAACTAGAAGATTGGGAAAACTTTAAACACCAACAGAAAGCCACAAAAAAGCTATAAAGAAATGTAAGATAGATTATGAACGTAAACGAGCTCAGAATATAAAGACAGATTGCAAATGTTTCTATAAATATATGAAATGATAAAGAGTGGTTAGGGTAAACATTGGTCCTTTAGAGGATGAGATGGGGGATTTAATAATGGAAAATGAGGAAATAGCCGAGCCATTGAACAGATATTTTGTGTTGGACATGAATAACATGCCAGTAATTGATGACAAGGAAACGAAGGTCGGTGAAGACCTACAAGTGATCATTATCACAAAAGAGGTCGTGTTGGGCAAGCTAATGGAACTAAAGGTAGACAAGTCTCCTGGCCCTGATGAAATACATCCCAGAGTACTAAAGGAGATGTTAGGAGAAATAGCTAATGCGCTCGTGGTAATTTTCCAAAATTCACTGGAGTTTGGGGCAGTTCGAGCAGATTGGAAAACTGCAAATGTGACACCACTGTTTAAAAAAGGAGGTTGACATAAGATGGGGAATTATAGACAGGTTAGCTTAACTTCTGTAGTGGGGAAAATGCTTGGATCTATTATCTAGGAAGAAATGGCAAGACGTCTAGATAGCAATTGTCCTATTGGACAGACACAGCATGGGTTCACAAAAGTCAGGACATGTTTAACTAATTTACTGGAATTCTATGAAGACATTAAAAGGATCATGGATAATGGGGACCCAGTAGATGTGGTGTATCTGGATTTCCAAAAGGGATTCAACAAGGTGCCATACAAAAGGCTGCTGCATAAGATAAAGGTGCACGGCATTACGGGTAACGTATTAACATGGATAGAGGATTGGTTAAGTAACAGGAAGCAAAGAGTGGAGATAAATGTGTGCTTTTCTGGTTGGCGATCAGTGACTAGTGGTGTGCCTCAGGGATCAGTGTTGGGACCACAATTGTTTACAATTTACATGGATGATTTGGAGTTGGGAACCACATGGAGTGTGTCAAAGTTTGTGGATGACACTAAGATGAGTGGTACAGCACAGTGTGTAGATGGCTCTGAAAGTTTGCAGAGGGATATAGATAGTTTAAGTGAGTGGGAGAAGGTCTGGCAGATGGAGTACAATGTTGATAAATGTGAGATCATCCATTTTGGTAGGAATAACAGTAAAAGGGACTATTATTTCAACGGTAAAAAATTGCAGCATGCTGCTGTGCAGAGGGATCTGGCTTGGTTTGCAGATGCAACAGGTAATTAAGGCAGCAAATGGAATATTGTCCTTCATTGCTAGATGGATTGACGTTAAAAGTAGGGAGGTTATGTGGCAGCTATATAAGGTGCTGGTGAGGCCACAGCTGGAGTACTGTGTACAGTTTTGGTCTCCTTACTTGAGAAAGGATATACTGGCACTGGAGGGGATGCAGAGGAGATTCACTAGGACAATTCCAGAGTTGAGAGGTTTGGCTTATGAGAGACTGAGTAGAGCGGGATTATATTCATTGGAAGTTAGAAGAATGACGTGGGGGGATCTTATAGAAACATATAAAATTATGAAGGGAATAGAAACCAAAAGGACTGCAGATGCTGTAAATCAGGAACAAAAACAGAAGTTGCTGGAAAAGCTCAGCAGGTCTGGCAGCATCTGTGAAGAAAAGGTCAGAGTCAACATTTCAGGTCCAGTGACCCTTCCTCAGAATTCTGTCTTCGCTTGACTTCTAACTAATGGATATTATAGGTGGCACGGTGGCTCAGTGTTTAGCCCTGCTGCCTCACAGTGCCAGGGACCCAGGTTTGATTCCACCCTCAGGCAACTGTCTGTGTGGAGTTTGCACATTCTCCCCATGTCTGCGTGGGTTCCCTTCAGGTTTCCTCCCACAGTCCAAAGATGTGCAGGTTAGGTGGCTTGGCCGTGGGTTTACAGGGATAGAATGGATTTGGGTGGGATGCTGTTTGGAGGGTTGGTGCAGGCTCCTTGGGCCAAATGGCCTCTTTCTGTACTGTGGGGATTCTATTATATCTCCAGTCAGTGAATAATAAAGTCTGATTTTTTTCTTCTTTCTAACCTGACGATGATTCAGCACAGGCCTGAAATCTGACCTTGAATTGTGCTTGTTCTGAAAAGATCAAACTGTGCTCACCAAATGAATCTTTGGGAGTGTTGATGAACGGAGGTTAGTTGAGAACAAGATGATGTTTTAAACATTTTACAACAAATTGTGAAAAGATCATTTTGAACTTTCAACAATTGAAGTAAAACCTTTGATTAATCAAATGCCTATTAACGGTTTCCAAATCAGAAGTTGAAACTTGTGACTTTTAAAAAAGTATTTTAATAACAGTTCTTTCAAGTCTCTTCCATTGTTTCAAAGTGTCAGCCCACATCAAATTCATTGCTTTTAGCAATGTTTTAACCATTACATTTAGATAATGCTACAAACTGCTCAGGAATGACCTTAATAACTTAGAATGAAGTTTTTAATAAAATTGCCTTCCATAAAAAGAGTAAGACACATTTTACTAAAATGTATTCAATATCTTACACACGTTTTAATATCACACTGATAACAGCTTTGATATTTCTGCAAAAAGCCATTATCACCAACTCATGACAGAATTAGACACTGGTGGATGAACAATTAACTCTACTTAAGAACTATGTTACTGGGAGAGTATGAAATGGCTCATCAACTTGAGGATGACCTTCCAAACCAAACTAGTTTTTTCCGTTTCACAGCCAGCAATTGTTAAATCACTTTCTGGTCTTTAGGTAAACCAGCCGCAAAGCCATGGTTAAAGCCATTGGGCACTGCCCCTGGTCATTGAGGGTCTGGAGAGGGAATAGATTTGTTGAGTTGGAGCCAGCCTCCATCATGGTCTCGGAGATATAGTAGGAACTGCAGATGGGGAAAAATCTGAGATAACAAGCTGTAGAGCTGGATGAACACAGCAGGCCAAGCAGCATCAGAGGAGCAGGAAAGCTGACGTTTCGGGCCTAGACCCTTCTTCAGAAATCTTTTCAGAGGGAAATCCTCACAGCAGATTGGGAATATGTTCCCTGGCTCCATAGTCAAACTCCAATCCTCATTCCTGCCTGCATATGAGCTGGACCTGAGGAGGTGGGTGGTTTAACCAGGAACAAAACATCAGGTGAACAGTGAGGGAGTCACTCGTTTTTCAAGAGAAGTCAGAATTAGTGTTTCAGGTGCGGTGATCCTTCCTCAGAACCTGAAATGTTA
The DNA here is from genome assembly GCA_024137785.1 of Ginglymostoma cirratum. Classification (NCBI taxonomy): domain Eukaryota; kingdom Metazoa; phylum Chordata; class Chondrichthyes; order Orectolobiformes; family Ginglymostomatidae; genus Ginglymostoma; species Ginglymostoma cirratum. The sequence continues at coordinate 333,476 of JAHRHZ010000023.1, forward strand.
ACTCTGATTTCTCTTTATAGATGCTGCCAGACCTGCTGAGCTTTTCCAGCAATTTTTGTGTTTGTTTCTGATTTACAGCATCCACAGTTTTTTCGGTTTTTATTTGGTCACTCATTTTTACCTCTGTCCGTCGCTGGCCATCTACAACAACAGTAGGAATTAAACTATCTGATCACCCAGCATTAATCTAGACACCATAAATAACAAAAGCAAACCCAGTCCTGAGGGCTGTGCAGAGCCCTCTTCACAAGAGCTATGCCAGAAGTAGGAGAGCTGTCCCGCAGTCTAGTGAAACAACAGGCTGTCATCGTCATACTCACAGAATCACACTTTACGGAAAATGCCCAGACACCTCCATCACCGTCCCTGAATATGTCCCTTCCAACTGGCAGGACAGATCCAGCAGAGATTGTAATACAATGATACACAGTTGGGAGGGAGTTACTAATGGGAGCTACTCAGTATTGACTCCAGACCCCAGGTCCTTTTCAGAGCAGCAGGCAGTGATGAGTGGGGTGCCACAGGGTTCAGTGCTGAGACCCCAGCTGTGCACAATATATACGAACAATTTGGATGATGGAATTGAATGCAATATCTCCATTTTGCAGATGACGCTAAGCTGGATGATGGTGTGTGCTGTGAGGAGGATGCCAAAAGGCTGCAGGGTGACTTGGACAGACTGGCTGAGTGGACAAATACAGTATAATGTGGATAAATGTGAGGTTACCCATTTTGGCAAAAACAGGGAGGCAGGTTATTATCTGAATGGTGGCAGTTTAGGAAAAGGTGAGGTGCAATGAGACCTGGGTCACGGTGGAACAGTTGCTGAAGGTTGACATGTAGGTGCAGCAGGCAGTGAGGAAGGCTAATGGCATGCTGGCCTTCATTGCGAGATGATTAGAGTTTCAGAGTAAGGATGTCTTGCTGCAGTTACACAGGGCCTTGGTGAGGCCACACCTTAAGTATTGTGTGTAGTTTTGGTCTCCCAGTCTGAGGAAGGACATTCTTGCTATTGAGGGAGTCCAGTGAAGGTTCACCAGACTGATTCCTGGGATGGCAGGACTGACATATAGGAAAGACTGGATCGACTGGGATTGTGCTCACTGGATTTTCGAAGAACGATGGGGGATCTCATAGAAACATAAAATTCTGATGGGACTGGGCATTCCTGGTGAAGGGTCCCGACCCGAAATGTCAACTTTCCTGCTCATCTGATGCTGCCTGACCTGCTGTGTTCCTTCATCTCACTCTGTATCAACTCTGGACAGGCTAGATGCAGAAAGAATGTTCCCGATGGTGGGGAAGTCCAGGACTAGGTGTTACAGTCTAAGAATAAGGGGTCAGCCATTCAGGACTAAGGTAAAGAAGAATTTCTTCACTCAGAGAGTTGTGAACTTGTGGAATTCTATCCCACAGGAAGGTGTTAGGGCCAGTTCACTGGATATATTCAAGAGGGAGTTGGACATGGCCCTTGTGGCTAAAAGGATCAATGGGTATTGAGAGAAAGCAGGAAGGGGATACTTAGATTGCATGATCACCCATGATCATATAGAATAGTTGTGCCTACTCCTGTACCTATTTTCTACGTTCCAAGAATCTCATGGCATTAAATCAAATATAGAATTATAAAAATTGACAGTACAGAATGAGGCCGCTCAGCCCATCATGTCCGTACCAGCTCCCAAGAGTTACCCAGCTAGTCCCATTCTCCAACACTGTAGCCCTCTAATCTCATCCCTCTAAATTATATATCCAGCTCTACTTTGAAACCTCCGATGGAATCCGCCTCCACCACTTCCCAGGCAGCGCATTCCAAATCCTAACAAGTCTCTGAGTAAAGATGTTTCTCCTCATCTCACTCCTAGGTGTCTTTCTGATAATCATTAAATTGTGACCCCTAGTTACTGACAGACCAACTGGTGGAAACGGAATATCCTCCTTTACCTTTGTTCATAATTTTAAATACCTCAATAAGGCCACTTCTTAATTTTCTATGTTCCAAGGAAATAAACCCAATCTCTCTAATACTTCCTTGTATCTAAAATTCTTCATTTGGAGATGAGTGTTGATGGCAGAATCTCTGAATGTGCAGATGACACTAAGCTGGGAAGAATAGTGAATTGTGAGGATGATGCTGAGTTATTTCACAAGGACAGCAGGTCAGGCAGCATCAGATGAGCAGGAAAGTTAACATTTCAGGTTGGGACCCTTCATCAGGACTGTCCAGTCCCATCAGGATTTTATATATTTCTATGAGATCCCCCGTTCATTCTTCATTGTTGGAATCATTCCAGTAAATCTCCTTTGAAATCTCTCTAAGGCTTTAACACCCTTCCTTAAATAAGGTGCCCAGAACTGAACACAATGTTCCAAATGTGGTCTGACCAATGATTTGTAGAGGTGTAGCATCATTTCCCTGCTTTTATGCTCTGTGCCTCTGGTATTAACCCAAGCATCCTATAAGCCTTCTTCAACTGTTTCAACTTGCTTAGTCACCTTCAGAGAATCAGGCACATGAACTCCGAGGTCCCTCTGCTATGGTACTCCTCTCACAGTTGTACCATTGAGCCTGTATCGTGTCTCTGTGTTTCTGCTATCAAAATGCATTACTTCACATTTATCTGCATTGAAATTCATCTGCCAGCTGTCTGCCCATCTGGCCAGCTTGTCAATGTCCCTCTGAAGTCACTCAGCATCATCCCACAATTCACTATTCTCCCCAGTTTAGTATCATCTGCAAATTTAAAGTTTCTGCCATCCACACCCATCTCCAAATCATTTATATAAATCAGAAAAAACAAGGGTCCCAAGACCCATCTCTGGGGAACATAACTTGTCTTCAATCTGAGCAATGTCTATCTATACCTACTCTCTGATTCTCAGCTTTATGCCAACTTCAAACCCATGCTGCCATGTTGGCGGAGGCATGGTGAGGGCTGGAAAGCCCAGAGCGGGACTCTGGCAGTGGAAAGTAAAGTTGGAATCTCTTAGCTTTTTTTTTAGCCTTACCTTATTATTTTAAGCTAATGTGAATGGTGCCATGTATGTACGGCAAAGGTACAGACTTTTCACTATATTTTTACATTGAATACACGTGGCAATAAATGATTCAATTCAAGGACCCATCAATCCCAAACATTTCTAATTTGCTAAACAACCTACCATGTGGCACCATATCAAATTCTTTCTGAAAGTCCAAATAACAACATCGACAGCACTGCCCTCATTCACTGCCTGTGGTACCTCAAAGAACTCAATTATATTTGTCAGATATGACCTGCCCGTGACAAAGCCGTGTTGACTGTCCAGTATTAACTTATTTTTCTCTAAGTGTATGTTTTCCTTATTATGGCCTCCATCAGTTTTCCCACTATGATGTTAAGCTGACAGGTCTATAGTCTGCTGGGTTATCCGCACCTTGCTCCATTACCTCTCTCAGCACACTAGGATGTATTCCATTCTGGCCTGGCGATTTCTCTACCTGGAAAGCTGCCACACTTTTCAGCAACTCCTATTTATCTATCACCGTACTGTTCAGTTGCTCAACAGCCCACATTGTCACCATTTTCTAACTTGGTAAATATGGGCAAAGAAACCTGTCTGGAGATGGTTGGAAGATCATTTTGAGCCATTGTCCAGTTGAGGGTATTTCGAATTTGCGTCATACCAGCTGCACTGATGAATCTTCATTCACATGCCGTCATATGAAGGGGCATCGGTGAGGAGATTGGAACAATTTGCTTATATTGGCTGAGAAGAATATCAGAAGGCTCTCAACACATTGCATCAAGAACAGGAGAGTCAGGTCTCACAAGGTGACATCCTCAAACTGGGTCTGACAGTGTTACATTGTCCAAATCACAACAAACTGTTTTTCACAGCCAGGAGCTATGAAACAGATCGACTCATCATCACCAAACCCAATGGATGTCTCAGACGCTTGGAAAAATTGTGATGTGTTTGGATAGAGAATCATCTGATCTACTTGGTACAGAAGCTGGTGCTCCTGGAGACCCAGGCCCTGAGGCAATTCCTCGCAGTGTGGAATGTGGTCTTCATCTCAGCACAACGCATCGAGTACCAGGTACAGGAAGCCTCACTGTATCCAAGACTGGAACCAACATGTAGTTGCTCTGAAATAAAATCCTGGATAAAGCACCTGTGGAGAGAGATCCGTTCTGATTCCGTAAGATGCAAATGTGTTAATTAGTAACTTTATTAATGCTGCAAAATGACTGTTAACTGAAATGGTTTTGCCTCCCAGAAGCTGACTCCTGATGTCTGATTTTTCTTTCTCAGCCATGGGACATTGGTGTCACTAACTGGCCAATATTTATTACACCCCACCCCCAACACCCCCGCAATACCTACCTGCCCTTGACCTGAGTGGTTTGCACAGCCATTACAGAGGTCAGTTAAGAATGAGGCACAGTGGCATGGATCTGGAGTCACAGGGAGACCAGGCTGGGTAAGGGTGGCACATACCTTCCTTCAAGGGCATTTGTGAACCAGATGGGCTTTGATGACATCATTATATAGTCACCACAAGGCTAGCTTTAACAACAAATTTTATTGAACTTTTTGATGAACTGCAGCAGTACAAAGGCCAGTGTGACACCACCTCAATTCACAAAAATGAACTACAAGGGTCACTCACAATCATCTGAGCAGGAAATGATATTAAATTAAATATAATCTGTATTTTTGTGTCTGTTTCTTCTAGAGTGAATCCAATTACAAATTGTAAGATTTTTGTTTTATCTGAAAAGGAATGTTTTATGGATTATATTAATTCTCCAAATTAAAGTAGGTTATGTTACAAATGCCTTAGATATTGTCTTATCTTAACGTTACCTTGTGTTGGCCTTGAATCAAAAAATGTACTTTCCCTCCGACAAGTTGTGTGAATGCAGCTGCTGAGTTTTGAATATTTTTAATCAACCTGTTCAGAGATGTTATTACAAACTTCTTGAGTAGGTGGAAATTGGACCCAGGCCTCTTGGCTCAGAGGTAGGGACACCACCACTGCACCACAAGTGCCCTCAGTTCCTGTGTTGTATACAAGTGAATAATTCCCCTTCCTGATAATAAGAGCTGGAATTTGTGACCTTCACACCTGTCTTTGTGTGTGTTCCTCTAATCTTCCAAAGGGAAGCCGTTAATAACATGTCATTGAATCAAAGCCAGGAACCAATCATTCAGCAGCTTAATGTCACAGTCCGAAATGAAAGGACAGAGTAACAACTGGAACGAATCTCCCTTCACATCCCCTTCATTTCCCATTCCTCCTCACCACAAAGAAAATAATTAAAACACATCAGTGCACAGTCCCAGCTGCGTAGATAACATTCTTATTTTTATCCAGCTTGTCACTGAATTAGACGCAAGGAGAGTTAATTTAGTGAAAGGGTGAAAACAGGCAGTGAGGTCTTGTACTGATGAGATATGCCTGTTTAAGAGGCCAGTTGAGGACACAATTTTGAGCTTAGTTGCTGATTACCATAATTTGAGATGACCGGAGGTCACTGAGTCTGCTGTCTGCAAGTTTATCAATCAGTGGCTGATAGGGACAATTTTCATGAATTGTAAATGTGGACCTCACACCAGGTTGGAACACAGTGTGGAATAACACAGCCTGTGATGCTCTGTCTGTATCTGACCCTCGGCCTGTGATGCTCTGTCTCTCACCATCAGCCCCTTGCTGCTGCAGAAACGAGGCTGGGTGGGGACAGGAAGCTGGTGATGAACCTCTTCACTTTCTTTTGGTTGGTCTTTAAGGTGAGGTAAGGTTGGACTTTCTCTTTAAGTTGAAGCCTTTGAGAGCTGCTGGAGTGAAGTTCGATGAGCTATTGGGTAACATCTAGACAAATGGCTCCAGAAAATCCCAACGTGTTTGAAAAGACCCCTTCATGTTTCCTGAAATCAGTGAACTGAGTGGGTAATATTTGAAATGATTAACAACAACCTGTTTTCTCCTGTTCAGCTCGTTGCTATAAAGAGAGATCATTAAATAAAAGTTATTCACCAAAATGACAAATAGCCTTTTTAAAAAGGATGAGCAAGTAATTTATTTGTCAATCGAACCCTTCATAATGACCTCGGTATCCGTTAATAATGCTGGCTTCAACTCTATTGCCAAGGTAGCATTGAACCCTGGGTGAAACGTGCCCTGCAAGTAAAGACCCTGTTATTAACCACCTCTTTACCTGCAGCTAAACATGCTGGCCCTGCATCCCTTGCCCAGACATGCCCACCTCCCCCGCACCACGCTGTACTCGACCCCACCAACTTGGCCAGCCTCCATGACCTGGGCCCTTTACACTCCAGACTCCCTCCCCTCAGTCACCCATTGTCCCCCAGCAGCTGAGACTAAAGGCAGCTGATCTCAGCCAATGTCTGTCATATAGACTCCCCACAGAGGACACAGCAGTGGGTGCTCACTCCAACACACAGCAGTTCTAAAGCCAGTCTGTTACACACCTCTTACTGCAGTCAGGAATCCAAAGAATTGTATTGCTCCCTCGTTGAGAGCCTAATTCTGATGAGCTGGCCTTTTTGTGAGCTTTCATGATACCAAAAGAAATAAGAACAGAAGGAGGCTATTCGGCCCTTTGAGCAAGTCCAGCATTCAATTGGATCATGGCTGCTCCAATATTCCTCACGTCCACTTTCCTGCCCAAACCACCTAGCCATTGATTCCCCGACTGATCAGGAAACTATCTCAGCCTTAAATATACATAAGGATTCTCCAACCCACATACAGCTCTCTGTGGTAAGAGAGTTCAAAAGACTCCAAAGAAATTCCTCCTCATCTCAGTCATCAATTGGTGCCCCTTTATTCTGAGACTGTGCCTCTGGCCCTAGATTCTCACACGAGGGAAACATCCATTTGACCAAAGGCAATCTGTGGACCATGGGCAGTGGGTGAGTACTGGGACATCACATCCTGCCCTTGCATCCAACAACCCTGTGCCTGTTTCCCCACAATCTCCAACCCACAGTCACCCAGCCCAGCCCAGTACTTAACCTTGGGCCCTGGGTCCTTGATCTTCCTGGGACCCTGGGAGGGCCAGGGGGTTGGGGAGTGGTTTCCTGCCAGTAGACAATGGGCTGTTCCATGACACTTGCTGAACAAAAGCCTCCTACCCCTGACAACGTTTCCACACCAGTGTCTAGATCAGGATCAGGAATGTAGGTCTCTTACCCAAACCCCAGCTGAAGCCAGGATCTCTGTTGCTAAGGAGATTATGCCTACTTTTGCAGAGTTTTGCTGTAACTTTAAATACCACCATGTCTCATATTTTACAAAGCCCTAGAACCACAGAAATGATACAGCACAGAAGGGTGCCATACAGCCCATCTTGTTCATGCCAACACAAAGACACCCACTTTCGAATCCCACCTTCCCGCACATGGCCCACAGCCCTACAGCTTACAGCACTGAAGGTGCAGATCCATGTACTTTCTAAAAAGTTTAGGGTCTCTGCCTCCACCACCAACTCAGGCAGTGAATTCCAGACACTCATGGAAACACGGAAATAGCAGGTTAAACTGTTTCAAAATTGCTACAGTTGCTGCAGCTATGTCACACTAACCCTCCATGAGAAGCTGAGTAAATGAGTGGCCAGCTGGGAATGAGTCAAAGACAGTAATTCACTGACCTGACATTTTTATAAACTGTCCAACCTTCACTCAGTTGTTCGAGGGCATCTGAACAACTCAGTCAAATTGTCTTCGGTTCTGCCAGATATACATCATTCTTTATATCCAGCTGTAAATAATGCAAATTATTCAGCTCTAGGACCATGGTGAACTATTTTAAGGCAACTTACAGTCAAATATTCTTGGCAGTTTACATGTGATGTTTATAGTCTCGGAGATAATTTGCAGGTAATTTGTAAATTGAACATAATTCCAGTGTTTAGCTTAATATATTGAAGTGGCAGTGCAAAGGCTAAATTAAAGGATATGCCTGGAATCTTGAGGATAATCTGCTGTTGTTGCAGCTCTGAAGACCCTCTGTGTGTTTGGCCTTGAAAGGGAGGCCTGAACACAGCGCATTTTCTGAAATCAGTGATATTAATTATTCCAGCCTCCTCCAGGGCTGTGGCTGGCCCATGTGGCCTTGATGGTACTGGGCCTGGAAGAAACCACAGCAGATTGAACCGCATTCAGTTTAGCCCTTGGACAGTATTCCAAATGCTGTCAGAGTATTCCTGCTCCTCCTTGCCCCATGCAGGGAGCTCAAATCCTTAAATAAACCAAAGAACTGTGGAGGCTGAAAATCTGAAACAAAAACAGAAATTGCTGGAGAAACTCAGCAGGCCTGGTGGCATTTGTGGAGAGAAAAACAGAGTTAATGTTTCGGATCCAGTGACCTTCCATCAGAAATGTTTCAGTCAAATGCAGAAACTGCCAAATCCCAATTTTCTATTCTAACAAATAGTCACTGGACTCAAAGTGTTAACTCTATTTCTCTTTCCACACTTGCTGTTAGACCTGTTGAGTTTCTCCAGCAATTTCTGTTGCAGATCTCCAGCATTTTTAGTTCTTGGTTTTATTTACATCCCAACTTTTGTCTGAGCAGCTTCAGTGTTGTCACAATCCCATTCCAGAGTTAAAATCACAGCCAGAAACTCCTGGTACTCAAATACAATCTGCAGTTTAAAGAGGAGCCCCCTGACCTCAGACACCGCCACCCCAAATGTAGCTTCAGGTGACTGTTTGGATACCAGCTGCTCAGAAAAACAGGTTAAAAACAGGGTGTCATGTTCGGAATGTGAGGAGGGCTCTGGTAAGTCAGCCACTTGATTGAAGTGTTTCGGATCCTTAATGGTCTTGGCAAGGTGGACATGGAAAAGGATGTTCTCCTTTTATGGGTCACTCTAGAATGAGGGGACTGAGATGAGGACAATTTGTTTTTCTCCCAGAGAGTGGTGTGGTGTTGGAACTATGTGCTTCAGAAAGCATTCAATGTGGAGTCATTAAATATTTTAGAGGTGGAGGTAGGTAAATTCTTATTAGACAGGAAAATGGAGGGTTATTGAGGATGGATGGGAATGTGGAATTGGAAACACGAACAGGTTAATGATGCTGAAGCAGGCTCAAGGGGCAGAATTATCCTTCCCATTTTGTGGTAAGGCCTTTTGTGGGTTTTCCTCTGGATAGTTTGGGTCAGTTTCATTCTCCCACACCCTGAGCCCTTGAGCCAATATGACATTTGTAAATCCGGTCGCCATGACGACAGCCTATTTTAAAGCAAGTATGTTATTTGCCCTGCCCCATCCCAGTGAAAATCCTCCTCATTCCTAACCAGTACTGTTCTAGGTTACATTGATAGGATGCCGAGCTGGGCTGAGAAGTGGCAAATGGAGTTTAACCCTGAAAAGTGTGAGGTGATTCATTTTGGAAGGACTAACTTGAAAGCAGAATACAGGGTTAACAGAAAGATTCTTGGCAGTGTGGAGGAGCAGAGGGATCTTGGGGTTCATTTCCACAGTTCCCTGAAAGCTGCAACCCAGGTGGATAGAGTTGTTAAGGCGTATGGTGTGTTAGCTTTCATTAATAGAGGGATTGAGTTCAAGAGCCATGAAGTTATGCTCCAGCTATACAAAACTCTGGTTCGGCTACATCTAGAGTATTGTGTCCCGTTCTGGTCGCCTCATTACAGGAAAGATGTGGAAGCGTAGGAAAAGGTGCAGAGGAGATTTATTAGGATGTTGCCTGGAATGGAGGGAAGACCTTACGAGGAAAGGTTGAGAGAGCTAGAGCTTTTCTCTTTAGAACGACGAAGGATGAGAGGTGACTTGATAGAGGTGTACAAAATGATCAGAGGTATAGATAGAGTAGACAGCCAGAGACTTTTTCCTAGGGTGGAGATACCAATACGAGGGGGCATAATTTTAAAGTGAATGGAGGTAAATATAGGGGAGACGTCAGAGATAGGTTCTTTACTCAGAGCGTGGTTAGGGCGTGGAACGCAGTACTGGAGACGGTAGTGGAGTCGGCCTCATTAGGGGCATTTAAGCAGCTATTAGATAGGCAAATGGATGATAGTATAAGGTAGGGGTGGAGGTTAGATAGACCTTTGGTTAGGGGTAAAAGTTCGGCACAACATCGTGGGCTGAAGGGCCTGTGCTGTGCTGTACTGTTCTATGTTCTATGTTCTATTTATATTGGGAGATAGTAGGAACTGCCAATGCTGGAGAATCTGAGATAACAAGGTGTAGAGCTGGATGAACACAACAGGCCAAGCAGCATCAGAGGAGCAGGAAAGCTGACGCTTTGGGTCTGAACCCTCCTTCAGAAATGGGGGAGGGGAAAGGTCTCTGAAATAAATAGAAAGAGGGGGAGGCGATGATGGAAGGTGGATAGAGGAGCAAATAGGTGGAGAGAAGACGGACAGGTCAAGGAGGTGGGGTGAAGCCAGTAATGTCTGGTTCAGTGACTTTAAGGAAATGGATTGATGCACATTTCTGCCAATAGAATCCTTGGTGATAAATGAGAAATATTTTTCAAGGTAAGACATTTTTGAAACACAAATCAAATTCAGAGTGTCAGTCTGTTCGAAACAAAGAACTGAAAATGCTGGTCAAAAATTAATTGATAATTTAATTTTGTAGTTAATGTTTCCAACTGTAATGGGGGGTGTGATGTTGGAGAAGGGCCCCTCTCTGCATCTGGTGAGCACACTAAAATGTGCTGCTGACTTGGACACCATGTCATCTCAGGGCTCTGAGGAGGATATCAAAGACAGCAATATTGGGTCACATTTTATCTATAGAGCCATACAGCACAGAAGCAGGCCCTTAGGCCCACCATGTCTCTGCTGACCAACAAACACCAAACTATACTAATCCTATTTATCTGCACTTGGTCCATAGCCTACTGTACCTTGGCATTATAAGTGCTCATCCAGATGCATCTTATGAAAGAGTACCCACCTCCACCATCCTCTCAGGTAGCATGTTCCATATTTCTACACCCTCTGGGTGAGAAAAAGATTTCTCAGATCTCCTCAAAACCACTTACCTCTCCCCTTAAACTTATGCCCTCTGGTCTGAGACACATTTGCCATGAGGGAGAGATACTCATGATCTACACTGTCTATACCTCTCATAATTTTGTATACCTCAGTCAGATTCCCCTCCTCAGCCTCCTCTGCTCCAGGGAAAACAAACACAGTTGATCCAGTCTCTCCTCATAACTGAGACTTTCCATCCCATCCCAGGCAACATTCTGGTGAATCTCCTGTGCAGCCTGTCCAGGGTATCACATCCTTCTGGTAGAATAGTGACCAGAACTGCACAAAGTATTCCATCTGTGGCCCAACAAATGGTTTATAAAGTTGTAACAAGACTTCTTTGCACCTATGTTCCATGCATGGGCTAATGAAGGTGAGTATCCTGTAAGCCACCTTTACCACCCTGTCTACCTGTGCTGCCACCTTCAGGGATCTATGGGCATGTACACCAAGGTCCCTTTGTTGCTCAGTACTCCCTAGGGACGTACCATTCATTGTGTATGTTCTTCCCTTATTAAACCTGTCAAAATGTATCACATCTCAAGGAAAAGATCAAAATCGATAGTATTTTCAGATGTAGTAGCACAAAATTAAAATTTCTGTGAAGGAATAATTTGAATGAAAGTGGGAGTTTATTGCCCAAAGGCAACTGAGAGATTACTTTGATTAATTTAGCTAAATGTAGTAACTAAATGCACAAGAAACTTTCAAGTGACAAATCGCCTTGGAGTTCATGAATTTCTGAATTAACTTTTCTTTGTTTCCTAGCTAACATTCTGACGGTAATCATCCTCTCGCGATTGGTGGCTCGGAGACAGAAGTCCTCCTACAATTATCTCCTGGCACTAGCTGCTGCTGATATACTTGTCCTTTTCTTCATTGTTTTTCTCGACTTTCTGCTTGAAGACTTCATTCTGGGCCGACAGCTCCCTCACATATTGGACAAAATAATTGGAGTCCTAGAATTCTCTTCCAATCACACATCTATTTGGATAACTGTTCCTTTGACCATTGATAGATACATTGCTGTATGCCATCCACTGAAATACCATACCGTGTCATATCCTGCACGTACTCGGAGGGTGATACTGAGTGTGTACATCATCTGTTTCTTGACCAGTGTACCATATTACTGGTGGCCCAACATCTGGAGTGAAAGTTATACAAGTACTTCCATGCATCAGATCCTGATCTGGGTCCACTGTTTTACTGTGTACTTGGTGCCATGTTCCATTTTTTTTGTTCTGAATTCAATTATTATTCATAAACTCAAAAGAAAAAGTCATTTTCGCATGAGGGGCTACTCCACAGGGAAGACAACAGCTATTTTGCTCACGATTACCACCATATTTGCAATACTCTGGGCACCAAGGATGGTGATGATCCTCTATTACGTTTATGTATCACCAATAAATAATGGCTGGTTAGTGCACATAGCATCAGACATCGCAAATATGCTTGCTTTGCTAAACACTGCCATCAATTTCTTCCTTTATTGCTTTATCAGTAAACGGTTCCGTACTATGGCGGCTGGGACACTGAAGGCTTTCATTAAGTGCCAGAAACAGCCAGTACACTTTTATACAAATCACAACTTTTCCATCACCAGCAGTCCATGGATCTCTCCAGCCAATTCCCATTGCATCAAGATGCTCGTGTATCAATATGATAAGGATGGCAAACCACTAAAGATATCGCCTTGAATTGGAAACTTATTATCTGAGTGGGGAAACGTTATTTAAAAGTCACAATGTCTGATCTGTTAATGTTCAAACAATTGTATATTAGTTAATGCCTACTTTCTCCATCAATTTAGGGTGATGTTACTCACCAGTCAGATGTTAATAAAATCTGCATTAATGGTATTGAGCACATTGACAGTAATGTGCAAGTTACTGTAAGATCTTTCCATGTAAAATGGACAAAGCAATGTGTGGATGGGGTGGAGAAAACTGTCCCAGAAGGATAACAAATTGCAAAAAAAATTGCAGTACTTAATTTACAATCGCCTATACCAAAAGATTGTATGCTCATTGATCTAATCAATCAATTAGATTGACTCTGTAAGCGACAATATTCCTTAAGAGTCCTTAAGGATTTTCTAATATAAATTCTGTTGAGTGGAACGACAATATTTGCATTTTAGTATCTAATTTGGTAGAATTCTGTGCTACAAATACACAGGTGAGTGTTTTCTGAAATCATACACGCGTCTATTTAATTTATCCTGATTGTGCAGCATGCAAAGATATATTCAGGTGAAACCTTTGAGTAAATTTAAATTCTATGTTGCCTGGTCTGTTATAATCAGAATTTTTAAGAACATTTTTCCCGCAAATTCAGAAGAATTAGAATTTGAATTTTTCTTTAGAGGTTTAAAATTAAAGAATGAGTGGCCATAAATAGAATGCATTATTGTTTCTGTTCCAAAATGTAAAGCTAATTTAAAAAATATGGTCCACAAGCTCTTCATTGTGCATGATACTACAATTTATGAAATCCTCTGTATTGCAAAGAGAAATATCATCAGTTCCAGAAAATGTTTGCAATAATTGTATGGATCTTATTACCAGAAGCAAAGAGATTGCTAATGTTCAGGGTTCCTGAATAAATGAGCTTACTGAACTTTGCAAAGCAACCACTAAGAAACAGTTGGCTCACAAACACAAATTACTCTTGGAGATCTTGAAATGTGTTTGTTCTATGAATAACACTTCAGACATTTGCTGAAACGCTGTAATTGTGTGCTATTAACAACATTTTTAAGATGGATATTACAACACATTTTAAAAGTAGGCAACAAAACTTCACAGTAGTTCCAGCCCTGCTCCAACAGGCTTATCTCTCTTTATTTACATCATCATTCAGTAATCACATTTTTTAAAAGGTGAAATCATGCAGGAGAAGTATGTTTTTGAGGACGACAACTGATACTAGGTTAAACATTCTATTATTCCTCATTCTAAACACCCAATTGATAGAATTAGAATTTTAAAGACTTGTTTGTAACAAAGTAAGTAATGGTTGTATTGTGAATGCACTGTGATTGTTAAACAATATTATTCTTGCTTCTAATATTTTGCACAATAATTTTTAAAAATGCTAGCTGACAGATTTTCTATGTCGAGGAACTATTACATTTTCATGAATGGGCTAATATTAGTAGCTTAAATGTTTTTTACTGCCTACAAATCATCAGGGTGACTTGGGTCTATGACAACAATGCCAAGCAGTCTCATAGAATCATAGAAGGAGGCCATTCAACCCATGGTGTCTGTACTGGCACCTGAAAGAGCTACCCAGTTAGTCCCAGTCTCCAGCCCTATCTCCATAGTCCTCTAAATTCGTCATTCATATATATCCAGCTGTCTTTTGAAACCTCTTATGGAATCTGCCTCCACCACTCTCCCAGGCAACATATTCCAAATCCTAACAAATCTCTAAGTGAAGAAGTTTCTCCTCATCTCACTCCTAGCTCTCTTACTGACAATCCTGAAATTGTGACACCTAGGTACTAACAAAACAATTAGTGGAAACAGAAAATAACCTTCCATACCCTGTCAAAATTGTTTATAATTTTGAACACCTCTGAAAGGTCACCGCTTAATCTTCTCTCCTCCATTGAGAATAATCTCTCTAATTTTACCTTGTACCCAAAATCCCTTATTCCTGGTATCATTCTAGTGAATCACCTTTGAACTCTCTCCAAGGCTTTAACACCCTTCCTGAAATAATGTGCCCAGAACTGAACATAATACTCCACGTGTGGTCTGACCAATGATTTGTAGAGGTGTAGCAGCACTCTCTGCTTTTATACTCTGTGCTTCTATTTATAAACCCAAGCATCCTATAAGCCTTCTTAATAAATGTATCAACTTGCCTGGCCACCTTCAGAGAATCAGGCACATGAACCCCCAGGTCCCTCTGCTCCTGTAATCCCTTCAAAGTTGTACCATTGAGCCTGTATTGTGTCTGTGTTTGTCCCACCAAAATGCATTGCCTCACATTTCTCTGCATTGAGATTCATCTGCCAGGTGTCTGCCCATTTGGCCAACTTGTTAAAGTCCCTCTGATGACACTCTGCATCATCCCCACAATTCACTACTGTCCCTCACTTTTAGTATCATCTGCACATTCAGAGATTCTGTCCCCAACACCCATCTCCAAATCATTTATCTAAATCAGAAAAAGTAAGGGTCCGAACGCCAATTCCTGGAGAACACAACTTTTAATTCCATCCAATCCGAGAAATATCCATCTGTACCTATCCTCTGTTTCCTAGCTTTTAGCCAACTACGAACCCATGCTGCCAAGGACCCATCAATCCCAAACATTTCCAATTTGCTAACCTGCCATATGGCACCATATCAAATGCTTTGTGAAAATTGAAATATATAACATGCACAGCACTGCCCTCATCCACTGCCTGTGCCACCTCAAAGAACTCAATCAAATTTATCAGATATGACCTGCCCTTGGCAAAGCCAAGTTGACTGTCAAGTATTAACTAATTTTTCTCTTAAGTGTATATTTACCTTATCCCGCATCATGGCCTCCATCAGTTTTCCCACTATTGATGTCAATCTGACAGATCTGTAGATTGTTCAGTTAACCTTAGCCCCTTAACAATGGCGTCACATTTGCAATCCTCCAGTCTCCTGGGATTACTTCAAAGAGGCCTGGAAAATTTCTGTCAATCTCTCCACAATTTGCTCCCGTACCTCTCTCAGCAATCTAGGATGCATCCCATCTGGGCCTGGTGACTCCTCTACTCAGAGTGCTGCCTGTCCTTTTAGCACCTCTTTGTTATCTTCTCACAGTGAATCTGCAGCTGGTTTCTCACCAAAACCTATCTCCCTTCCATTAAAGTTCACAAAATTAGAACTCAAACTCTTTTTAGTAATATGTTTCATAGTCTTTCTGTCACGCTTACTTGGCTTTAAATTAAAGACATTGGCAATATTTCCTGAGCCAATGGAAAATGAAAGCTTGCCCAGTAAATAATCAAATGCTGATTCACCATAAGTCCTTCCCAAACTACACACATCAACTACATTACCCTCCATGTGCGAAGTAAAGGTACCCAGAAATATCATATACTCAGAGAGTCACAGAGCTGTACAGCAGGGAAATAGACCCTTCGGTCCAACCTGTCCATGCCAACCAGATATCCTAAATAAATCCAGTCCCATTTGCCAGCATTTGGCCCATATCCCTCTACACCCTTCCTATTCAATTACCAATCCAGTTGACTTTTAAATGTTGTAACTGTACCACTTCCTCTGGTAAGTGTTGTAACTCCACCACTTCCTCTGGTAGCTCATACACAAACCTTAGTCCTTGGCAGCGTGGCTTAGAAGTTAGCTAAAAGCTAGGAAACAGAGGATAGGTACAGATGAATATTTCTCGGATTGGATAGAACTGAAAGTTGCGTTCCTCAGGGATTGGTGTTCGGGCCCTTACTTTTTCTCTGCATGTAAGCGTTATCCCTTAGGTCCCTTTTAGATCTTTTCCTACTCACCTTAAACATATGCCCTCTAGTTTTGGATTCTCCCACCCTGGGGAAAACACCTTGGATATTCACCCTATCAATTGCCCTCATGATTTCATGAACTTCTGTAAGGTTATCCCTCAACCCCAGGGAATATAGCACCAGCCTTTCCCTATAGCACAAACCCTCCAACCCTGGTAACATCCTTGAAAATCTTTTCTGAACTCTTAAGCGCAAGGGATTGGGGAAAGTGCATTGAGATGGATAGGAAACTGGTTGGCAGAGAGGAAACAAAGAGTGGGAATTAATGAGTCCTTTTCAAATTGGCAGGCAGTAACGAGTGGGGTGCGCCAAGGATCGGTGCTGGCACCCCAGCTATTCACAATATATACTAATGATTTGGATGAGGGAACAAAATGTAACATCTCCAAGTTTGCAGATGAGACCAAGTTGGGTGGGAGGGTGAACTGTGATGAGGATGCAGAGATCCTTCAGCATGATCTGGACAGATTGGGTGAGTGGGCAGATCAAGATGCAGTGTAATGTGGAGAAATGTGAGGTTATTCACTTTGGAAGCAAAAACAAGGCAGCAGATTCCTACCTGAATGGCTGTAAATTGGGAGGGGTGAGTGTGCAGTGGGACCTGGGTGTCCTTGTGCACCAGTCGCTGAAGGTAAGCATGCAGGTGCAGCAGGGGTTAAAGAAGGCAAATGGTATGTTGACCTTCATTGTGAGAGGTTTTGAGTATCGGAGCAGGGATGTGTTGTTGCAGTTGTACAGGGCCTTGGTGAGACCACACCTGGAATATTGTGTGTAATTTTAGTCTCCTTTTCTGAGCAAGGATGCTCTTACTCTTGACGGAGTGCAGCGAAGGTTTACCAGGCTGATTCCAGGGATGGCAGAACTGATGTATGAGGAGAGATTGACTTGGTTGGGATTGTTTTCGCTGGAGTTCAGACGAATATGGTGGGAATCTCATAGAGACTTATAAAGTTCTAACAGGACAGGACAGGACCTAATGGTGTGTGTATCCAGAACCAGGGGTCACAGTATGACGATTCGGGGTAGACCATTTAGGAAAGAGATGAGGGGACGTTTCTTCACCTAAAGAGTGGTGAGCCTGTGGAATTCATTACCACGGGAAGTTGTTGATGTCAAAATTTTGAATGTATTTAAGAGGCCGCTAGATATAGCACTTGGGGTGAATGGGATCAAAGGTTATGGGGAGAAAGCAAGATTAAGCTAGGGAGTTGGATGATCAGACATGATCATGATGAATTGCTGAGTAGGCTCGAAGGGCCGAAGGGCCTCCTCCTGCTCCTATCTTCGACATTTCTTTGTTTATGTCTCTACACTCAATGCACTGACCAATAAAGGCAACATCATTTCCATTCATGTACCCTATTCCTTCATGTATATTCTCTAATTCTGCTGCTCATATATACTACAAATAGGCATTTATAGAAATTAACCTTTGAGTTAAATAATTCAGTTCTTGAATTTCATAGTGTTATGAAGAAAAATACACAACAAAAATGTATTTATTGAAAATTCATTAATAGAATATTTAAGATCTGGGACTTCTGAAAAGAATAAAATAAATATTTAATACTGAATTGATTCAAGATATGAATACAATATATTTGACAGTTGTATATGTCTGAATGTTTTTGTTAAATACAGACTGTAATGCTTCTGTATTTTACAGTGTAGAAATATATATATATATATTGATTTTTCTAAAAATAAAATGATGGAAAAATAAATTTGCAAATATATAACATCTTCCATAACTTCCGGACATCCTATAGCAGTCTGCAATCCACTTTGAATAGGTGTCACTTTTGCAATGCAGTAAATGTAGCATTTATTATACACACTGCAGGAACCCTCCCATCAGCAGCAATGAGATCATTCCCAGATCCTCTGACATTTGTTGTTTTCATGAAAGATCTTTTACAGAAACATTCAACTGTTCCGTGTTCTCTCTGACCTGCTGTGTGTCTCCAGCAGTTACTGCTTTTGTTTTTGAGTTCAGTGTCCCTGAGATTTTGCTTCTTGTTCACATTGCATTGGGAGTGTGGCTTCAGGCTGATTTGTGTGTGCATCAAAAAGGAAAAAAAATGACAATAACTGCCCTGTTGTTTCTTTTTTCCAAATAAAAACTGTAAGAGCCTGTGCATGTAATAGCACCTTTGACAGATTCAAGCTTTTGAAAACTACTTTAACGTTATGAGAGTTTGAGCCCTGTAACTAATGAAGGATGTGCTGGCATTGTTGGGGGTCCAGAAAAGGTTTGCAATAATGATCCTGGGGGTGAAAGGCTTGTCATATAAGGAGTGGTTAAGGACTCTGGGTCTGTACTCGATGGAGTTTAGAAGGATCAGCGGGGGATCTGATTGAAACTTACAGAATATTGAGAGTCCTGGATACAGTGAACATAGAGAAGATGTTTCCACGAGTAGGAGAGACTAGGACCTGAAAGCACAGCCTCAGAGTGAAAGGGTGACCTTTTAGAACCGAGATGAGGAGAAATTTCTTCAGCCAGAGGGTGGCGAATCTGTGGAACTCATTGCTGCAGAGAGCTGTGGAGGCCAAGTCATTGAGTGTATTTAACAAAAAGATAGGTTCTTGATTAGTAAGAGGATCAAGGGTTATGGGAAGAAGGCAGGAGAATGGTGTTGAGAAATGTCAGCCATGATAGAATGGCAGAGCAGATTTAATGGGCCAGATGACCTAATTCTGCTCCTATGTCCTACAGTCTTATAATCACCTGTTGAGGTGTAGGCACAGAATCCAATTGGCAAACAGCAAAGCCCCAAAACCACCAATGAAGTGAGCTGTTTGTATTACTCTGATGGACATTATCTATTAGACAGTTTTCACTGCATGTCTGGGTCTGGGTCCCTGAGGTGGTAGATGTATCTGAGAGACAGCAGGTCTGTCTTTTCACAAGGCTTCCTGTGAGTCTTGATAGAAACATAGAAATATAGGAAGTAGGAGACAGAGCAGGCCATTCGACCCTTTGAGCCTGCTCCACAATTCATTCTGATCGTATCTGATCATCCAGCTCTGTCCCATGTTCTCACTTTCATAGAGTCATAGAGGGCTACAGCACAGAAAAAGGACCATCAGCCTATTGCATTCAGACAGTCAAAAACAGCTACCTAAATATTCTATTGCCATTGTCCAGCATTTGGCTCATAGCCCCGTACGCCTTGGCATCACAAGCACACATCTAAACACTTTTTCAATGTGATGGGGGTTTCTGCCTCCAACACCCTTGCAGCCACTGAGTTCCAGATTCCCACCACCCTCTGGGTGAAAACATTTTTCCTCACATCTTCTCTAAACCTCCTGCCCCTTACCTTCAATCTGTGCCCCTGGTCATTGACCCCCCATCAAGGGGAAAAGTCTATCCTGTCTGCTGTATCCATGCCCCTCAATTTTATCCATCTCAATCATATCCCCCCTCAGTCTCCTTTGCTCTAATGAAAAAAAACCAAATCTACCCAATCTGTCTTCATCACTGAAACTCTCCAGCCCAGGCCAGGTCCTGGTAAATCTCTTCACCATACTTTCCAGTGCAGTCACATCCCAAAACAGAACAACAAAGATATTAATCCCAGGATTACTACTGAGTCATGTGCAAATTGGTGCCAGGTAAATAAAGAGGTAAAGACCAGAGTGGGAAAAATGGGTTCCCAATGATGGGCTCCTGGCAGCAGCACTGGGGAAAGAGGGAGCTGTTCCATTGGGACTTGCTTCATTTGAACAATAAAAACCAAAAGAACTGCAGATGCTGCAAATCAGGAACAAAAACAGAAGTTGTTCTGAGGCAGGGTCACCAGACCCTAAACATTAGCTCTAATTTCTCTTCATAGATGCTGCCAGACCTGCTGAGCTTTTTCAGTAACTTCTGGTTTTGTTCATTTGAACAATGCTGGGATTAGTGCTCTGAAGAATCATATACCTAGAGTTACACTGAGGGCTTCAAATTAATTAGCGGCAGGGTTCGGGGGTGAGTTCATCTGAAGGCAAGTTCAAACCATCAAAAAGAAACAAGACAGCAGAAGTGTACATTAGTGAAAAGCAAACAAAAATCAAAGTGTGATAGCAAAGAGCAGAAAATATACACAGAAGAGTTCATCAGAAATTAGAACCAGGTTAAGTAATCATGTAAAATGTGAATGCATCAGCATTTGTACTAAGGCAGATGAGTTGACAGCACAAATAGAAATAAATGAAAATATATTGACAGCAATCACAGAGACATGGTTACAGGGTGACCAAGACCGGAAGCTTAATATTCACAAGTGTTTGATGTTCTAGAAAAAGAGACAGAAAGAGGAAAGGAGGAGAATGGTTTTATTAATGTAAGATGGTATCCATGCTGTGCTGAAGAATGATACAGGGGCAAGAGATCATGATATGGAATCAATTTGGGTAAGAAATGACAAGAGAAAGAAGTCACGAGGGTGGATGGCTTTTGTCTCACTGCAGGGCAGAGTATAAATGAGACATAACAAAAGTATGTAAGAAAGGCACTGCAACTGTCAAGGGTGATTTTAATTAGTCCCCATTGACCATCAGTAAAGTGATGGAAGGTGTCAGTAACAGAGCTATCAAGCAGCACCTGCTCAGCAATAACCTGCTCAGTGACGCCCAGTTTGGGTTCCGCCAGGGCCACTCAGCTCCTGACCTCATTACAGCCTTGGTTCAAACATGGACAAAATTCCAGAGGTGAGGTGGGAGTGACATCAAGGCTTCATTCGACATTGTGTAACATCAAGCAGCCCTGGCAAAACTGGAATCAATGGGTATCAGGGGGCAAACTCTCTGGTGGTTGGAGTCATACCTGACTCATAGGAAGATGGTTGTGGTTGTTGGAGGTCAGTCATCTCAGCTCCAGAACATCTCAGCAGGAGTTCCTCAGGGTAGTGTCCTAGGCCCAACCATCTTCAGCTGCTTCATCAATAACCTTCCCTCCACCATAAGGTCAGAAATGGGGATGTTTGCTGACGATTGCACAATGTTCAGTGTCATTTATGAATCGTCAGATACTGAAGCGTGCAACAGGATCTGGACAATATCCAGGCTTGGGATAACAAGTGACAAGTATCTTTCATGCCACACAAATGCCAGGCTATGACCATCTTCACTAAGAGACAATCTAACCACAGACCCTTGATATTCAATGACATTTTCATCACTGAATTCCCCACTTTCAACATCCTGGGGGCTACCTTTGATCAGAAACTGAACTGAACTTGCTACATAAACTCAGCAGCTGTCAGAGCAGGTCAGAGGCTAGGAATATTGCAGCGAGTAACTCTCCAAACCTGTCCCACCATCTACAAGGCACAAGTCAGGAGTGTGATGGAATACTCCCCACTTGCCTGGATGGGTGCAGCCCTAACAACACTCAAGAAGCTTGACACCATCCAGGACAAAGCAGCCCGCTTGATTGGCACCACATCCACAAGCACGCACTCCCTCCACCATAGACACTCAGCAGCAGCAGTGTGTACTGTCTACAAGATTCACTACAGAAATTCACTAAGGCTCCTTAGACAGCACCTTCCAAACCCAGAACCACTTCCATCTAAAGTAACAATGGCAGCAGATATAAAGGAACACCACCACCTGCAGGTTCCCCTTCAAACCAATATCTTAGAAATTTACCACTGTTCCTTCAGTGTCGCTGGGTCAAAATCCTGGAATTCCCTCGCTAAGGGCACTGGGGGTCTACCCACAGCACATGGACTACAGCGGTTCAAGAAGGCAGCTCACCACCACCTTCTCAAGGGAAACTAAGAAAGGGAAATAATTGCTGGCCCAGTCAGTAATGCCCACGTACCATGAGTGAATAAAAATAACATTAGCTGGAGAAAAAGGCAAGGGTAACGTGGAAAATGAATATGTAAAGTGTATCAGGGATTGGTTCTTTGAGCAGTACATCGCAGAACGCACCCAGCATCAGATTATTGTAGATCAAGTAATGGGTTAGATTAATAAGAGATCTCAGAGTTAAGGATCCTCAAGGGGTAGCAATCACAACATCAGAAAATTTCAAATTCAGTTTGAGAGAAAGCAACGTGGCTCTCAAACCAGTATCCTCAATTTAAATAAAGACAAAGGAAGCGCTGTCTAAAGTAGGCTTGGAAACCCGACTAAGGCGAAGATCAGTGGGTAAGCAGTGGGAGATAATTAAATAGATACTTCATTATGCTCAGCAAGACTTTATTCTGGTCAAAAAGAAGGACTTGATGAGAGAAAAAAACACTCTTGTGTTTCACAAATGTGGTTGAGGATAGTATCTAATCAAAAACTGAGGAAGTGGAACCAGTGGTAGGCCAGACAAATCAGAATTGTTTTAGAAAAATGCAGTAATAAGCTAATAAAGAGGGAAAAAAATTGATTATGAAAATAAATTGCCGAGAAATACGAAAACAAGCTGCAAGAGTTTCTATAGGTGTATAAAAGACAGAGAGTAGCTTAAGTAATAGAGATAAAAGGTACTGCAGATGCTGGAGAATCCGAGATAACAAGCATGGGGCTGGATGAACACAGCAGGTCAAGCAGCATCATAGGAGCAGGAAAACGACGTTTCGGGCCTAAACCCTTCATCAGAAATGGGGGAGGGGAAGAGGGTTCTGAAATAAATAGGGAGAGAGGGGGAGGCGGATAGAGGATGGATAGAGGAGAGGAT
>JAHRHZ010000023.1:361701-411712 GCA_024137785.1 Ginglymostoma cirratum
CGGGCCTAAACCCTTCATCAGAAAATGATTTTCTGATGAAGGGTTTAGGCCCGAAACGTCAAGTTTTCCTGCTCCTATGACGCTGCTTGACCTGCTGTGTTCATCCAGCCCCATGCTTGCTATCCCCAATTTCTATAATCTTTGCTTATATCTAAAATCCCTTATTTTTGGCATCGCTCTCATAAATTTCCTTTGAACTCTCTCCAGGAACTTTGAACTTTGATGACATCATCAGTGCTGCTTTCCTTTCTTGTCCAGAATTGGATTTATTTCACTTTCAATTTGCTCTAATCTTCACCCAGTCCTACTCCCACCTTCCCTTCCTTGACATCTTTGATCCCATTTCTGAGACAGGCCGGCCACCAATATCCAATACAAAACCATTGAGTCCCACAGATAACTTCATTACATATCCTCACACCCTGCTTTCTGTAAAGATTATTCCATTCTCCCAGTTCCTCCATCTTTGTTGTATCTGCTCTGATGATGTCGTCTTCCACAGGGGGGCCTCAGAAATGTCCATCCTTTTTACGTCAGAGATTCCCCGCTACCTGGTTGGGAGGGCTGTCAGTCATGTCTGACCCATCTCCTGCACTTCAGCCCTCAACCGCTCTCTTCCCTCTCACAACAATGACAAAGTCCTCTTGGTCCTCACTTACCATCCCACCAGATTCCAAATCTAGAGGATTGTTAGCCACCATTTCCATTATCTCAGTAGGATGCCAATACCAGATACATATTCTCCTTCCTTCCCTTGTCAGCCTTCTGCAGGGACCATTCCCTCCAGGGTACCCTGGTCCAGTCCTCCTCCACTCCTAACACTATCTCCACAGCCCTACAGCACCTTCTCCTGCAACCGCTGAAGGTGTAACACCTGCCCATTTTCCTCCTCCCTCCTCAGTATCCAAGGGCCAAGACACATCTTCCAGGTGAAACAGTGTTTTACCTGCATTTCCTGGAATCTAGTTTACTGCATGCACCTCTCACAATGTGGTCTCCTCTACATTGGGGAAACGAAGCATAGACTGGCTGCCTGCTTTGCAGAGCACTTATGTTCTGTCCTCAATACAAGACCCTGAACTTCCTTGTGCCTGCCACTTTAACATCTGGGATCTGGGAGTGCTAGTACAGGATTCTCTAAAGGTTAACTTGCAGGTTGAGTCCGTGATTAAGAAAGTGAATGGAATGTTGTCATTTATCTCAAGAGGGTTGGAATATAAAAGCAGCAATGTGCTTCTGAGACTTTATAAAGCTCTAGTTAGGCCCCATTTAGAATACTGTGTCCAATTTTGGGCCCCACACCTCAGGAAGGACATACTGGCACTGGAACGTGTCCAGCGGAGATTCACACAGATGATCCCTGGAATGGTAGGCCTAACATATGATGAACGGCTGAGGATCTTGAGATTGTATTCATTAGAGTTTAGAAGGTTGAGGGGAGATCTAATAGAAACTTACAAGATAATGCATGGCTTAGAAAGGGTGGACGCTGGGAAGTTGTTTCCGTTAGGTGGGGATACTAGGACCCGTGGGCACAGCCTTAAATTAGAGGGGGTCAATTTAGAACGGAAATGAGGAGACAATTCTTCAGCCAGAGAGTGGTGGGCCTGTGGAATTCGTTGCCACAGAGCGCAGTGGAGGCCAGGACGTTGAATGTCTTCAAGGCAGAGATTGATAAATTCTTGATCTCGCAAGGAATTGAGGGCTACGGGGAGAGTGCAGGTAAGTGGAGTTGAAATGCCCATCAGCCATGATTAAATGGTGGAGTGGACTCGATGGGCCGAATGGCCTTACTTCCACTCCTATGTCTTATGGTCTTATGGTCTAACATAACTCAACCTTCCCACACCAACATTTCTGTTGAGGTCCTGTTGCAGTGTTCCAGCAACCCTCAGCACAAGCTTGAAAAACAGCTTTTAATTTTCCACTTGGGGTCCTGCAGCCTCAAGAACTCAATATTGAACTCAATAACTTTAGGGCCTGATTTCATAATTCCATGTTTTTTACCCACCCCTACACCTGGTCCTGTCATTACCTGGGCTGCATTTAGCACTGTCACCCATTCTCTGCTACCCTCAGCTCTCATTATCACTTATTCAGCTTCTCTTCTGTACTGCCTTCCATCGATAATCCCCGCATTTACCTAGCCTTTCAAATCTCTCTTTCCCTGGATTACATCTTCATCTATCCACTCACCTCTCCCCTTCCCTCACCCTCCCCCAACTTCATTTTCAGCAGAAATACCAACTTTTCCATTAACTCTGTTTCTCCGTACACAGATGCTGCCAGACCTGTTGAGTTTCTCGAGCACTATCTGGTTTTGGCATGCGTTCATGACTTTCAGGTGACTTTTTATGTTGTAGTGAGGGGCTGGTGAGCATGTGCATCCTTCCCTCTTGGTGCAAATATTCCAGGTGGTGGCAAAATCATCCAGTTCCATTCTCTCAATAAAATCTAATAGGCAAGGGCACAAACTTCTCCAAGAGAAAGCTGTCAATAACTAACATATTCCATGTTTAACGTGAGCAAGACAGCGGCAGAGTAAGACACTCCAGCCAGATCTCCTCTAAAGTTTTTGAGAAGATTTGTAGCTCAGATTGTGGATGAGGTTGGAGACTTGCTCGCTGAGCCGGTGTGTTTGATTGCAGATGTTTCGTCACTGTGCTAGATAACGTCGTCAGTGCGCCTCCGGTGAAGTTTTGCTGTTCTGTCCCATTTGTTATTTATATGCCTCGGTTTGCTGGGGTGGTTGGCATCACTTCCGGTTCTGTTTCTCAGTGGTTTGTACACAGGGTCTAATTCCATGTGTTTGTTGATGGAGTTCCGGTTGGAATACCAGGCCTCCAGGAATTCCCTGGCATGTCTCTGTTTGGCTTGTGCGATTATGGATGTGTTATCCCAGTCGACGCTTCACCAGAAGCGCACTGACGATGTTACCTGGCAGGGTGAAGAAACGTTTATACCAAACCCACCGGTTCAGCGAGCATGTTTACAACGTCAAAGCTCCTCTGCTCCGCCCATTCTTTTTCTTTTTTTCTCTCCTTTTTCCCTCCTTTTCTGCATTTGTTTTTTCAACTTTTGACTTGGACTTCCCAGAGGGGAATAGAGGAACTGGCGAGCCTTTGGAGCTGAGGTCAGTGTGGGGAGCGAGTCTCAGAGCAGAGGCCAGTGTGGGGAGTGAGTCCCAGAGAGGAGGCTGGCACAGGGAGCGAGCCCCAGAGTGGAGGCTGGCACAAGGAGTGAGTCTCAAAGTAGAGGCTGGCACAGGGAGCGAGTCCTGGAGCAGAGACTGGCACAGGGAACACATCTCGAAGTAGAGGCTGGCACAGGGAGTGAGTCCCAGAGAGGAGGCTGGCACAGGAAGCGAGTACCGAAGTAGAGGCTGGCACGGGGAGACAGTCCCAGAGTGGACGCCAGCACAGGGAGAGAGTCCCAGAGCGGAAGCCGGCACAGGGAGCAAGTCCCAGAGTGGAGGCTGGCACAGGGAAGGCATCTCGAAGTAGAGGCTGGCACAGGGAGCGAGTACTGAAGTAGAGGCTGGCATGGGGAGACAGTCCCGGAGTGGAAGCCGGCACAGGGAGCGAGTCCCGGAGTGGGAGCTGGCACAGGGAGTCAGTCTTGAAGTAGAGACTGGCACAGCGAGCGAGTCCTGGAGAGGAGGCTGGCACAGGGAGAGAGTCCTGGAGAGGAGGCTGGCACAGGGAGCAAGTCCCAGAGAGGAGGCGGATGTGGAGAAACAATCCTGGTGAAAACTTACCTTGGAGCAGCTGAGAGCCGGTGTGGAGCAGACTGGAGACTTCGAGCAGAGCAGGCACAGTTGTTGGACTGAGTCCAGAGCAAGTGGTCAGCTCACGTGGAGAAGCCCCTGCACTGAGCTACCGCAATGTAATGTTCATTTTTAATTTGTTTATCTGACTGTAATGTCTATCCTTTTAACTATGTCTTATTTCTAACTTATGCTGTGAATCACTGTAAAGTAATGCAACTACTTCTGTATCTAAGATTTGTAGCTTGGTACTTTGTACATAAGATGGCACCATGTGGGGCGACATTGTAAAACCTTTTACTGTCCTCTTGTACTTCTGTACTGGAGTATACGTGACGATAAAAGGATATCCTATATAAAAGGATATCCTATATAAAGGAGATTCTATTTATTATGCGCTGATGTATTCAGGGTAACCACAGCCAAGTCACTCTTATTCCCATTTGATGCCGTGTACTTCTTCCCCAGCAACATTCATTTATTCTAAACGGGCCTTCACATAAATGATCATTCTATCTGGTTCAGGAACTCTAGAGAAACCTTACTGCCCATTTTTTTAAGGAAAGATGTTTTGGTAATATCTTTAAAACAGAGATCAAACATTACTCTGAGGTTTCAAGCATTATCAAGTTCTGCTTATTTGTTCTTTTTCAAAAGTAACTTTCTAGGTGATATTTTACATTTCTTTCTTTGAAAATTATTGCTATTTCAAACAGACTTGAGGGTTTCTTTAATCTACAGCCTCAGCAGTGTTTGTTAGGCTGAGAGGTTTCCTTAGTGGCTAATTATTTTCTTTCACTTTCTTTGATACAAATTAAAACCTGCACATCTGCTATTGTGGTATACTGTATCCGCTGTTCCCGATGTGGCCTTCTTTACATCAGGGAAACTAAGCGAAGTCTTGGGGGCTGCTTTGTGGAACACCTACGCTCTGTTCATGACAAACTACTGCACCTCTCAGTCGCGAACCACCTCAACACCGCCCCCCCCCCCCCACTCCTTAGACAGTATTTCCATCCTGGGCCTCCTCCAGTGCCACAACGATGCCACCCAAAGATTGCAGGAACAGCATCTCATATTTCGCTTGGGAACCCTGCAGCCCAATGGTCTCAAAGTGGCCTTCACAAGCTTCAAAATCTCCCCACCCCAACATCATCCCAAAACCAGCCCAGCTCGTCCCCGACTCCTTGACCTGTCTGTCTTTTCTCCCACCTATTCGCTCCTCCCACCTCACTGACCAACCCCCAACCCCACCTCCTACCTACCATCCTCATCCCCACCTCCTTGAACTGTCCATCTTCCGTGGACTGACCCAGCACCATTCCAACTCCTCACCTACACTCACGTTTACTGGCTCCATCCATGCCTCCTTCACCTGTCCGTCTTCTATCCACCTATCTGCTCCTTTATCCATCTTCAATCATGACCTCCCCCTCTCTCCCTATTTATTTCAGAATCCCCTTCCCCAACCCCATTTCTGAAGAAGGGTCCAGACCTGAAACATCAGATTTCCTGCTCCTCTGATGCTGCTTGGCCTGCTGTGTTCATCCAGCTCTACACCTTGTTATCTCAGATTTTCCAGCATCGGCAGTTCCTACTATCTCTTAAAACCACTGAGGCTCTTTCCACTGGCTCTTGTTTTAAATTGAAATTTTAGAAGATGGAATTTATTTGCCTCTTTAAACTCCAATTAAATTTCCCATTGTGAGTTTGAACTGCAACTTGTATCAAGTTCTTTTATCAATTCAATTTCAGAAATCCACTCCAAAACCCGAGTCTAAATGGGATGTTTCCAACGTGCAGTTAATGTATGTTTTGCAAACAAGCCAACCACATTCCACAACAAAAAAAATGATTTTTTTTTACAGCAAAAATAATCACTTTTTAACACAGGCTCATTCTATTTACATAGAAATTTATTTTCTAAACTCTTTCGATCAATTAAGAATTGCATTGGTGATACTTTCGGACTGCGCCCTGTTTTGGTGCAGTCTTCAACTGAATGTAAGGAAAGCTCTCATTGTAATATCCATTGCAACTCTCTTTGAATCTATTCAGTTTGTTTGCCAAGTCTCATCAGGTGGAAAGATGAACATTAATGAAGTGATTTGGGCTATCAACAAGATGTTTAATAAGCAACAATCTCCCTTAATTAGCAACTTGTTGCTGCCCAACAAGAAACTGTCCACACCATTTGTGAAATGCAGAAAAGATGCTCCTGGTTTTGAGACTTCTCTCTGATTCTGCTACAAACCTCAGCATAGCCCATGGCACTCAAACACGCGTGAGTTTCTGTAACAGTCTTGTTCCAGTGGCAGTCTCCCTGTAAACATGCTCTTGCAATGTCTCCCTGTAAGAGTTCCTCTAACATCCTCCCCACAATTATCATCCTGGAACAGTGTTCCAGTAATACTTTAATTATAGAATCCCTACAGTGTGAAAGCAGGCCATTCAGCCTGACCCTCTGAAGAGCATCCCGCCCAGATCCACCCCCCACTATATTCCCTGTAATCCTGCATTTCCCATGGCCAATGCACCCTAGCCCTCACATCTTTGGATTGTGGGAGGAAACTGGAGCACCCAGAGGAAACCCACGCAGACATGGGGAGAACTTGCAAACTCCACACAGACAGTTGCCCAGGGTGGAATAGAACCCAGGTCCCTGGTGCTGTGAGGCAGCAGTGCTAACCACTGAGCCACCGTGCCACCCCAATAGTCTCCATCTAACAGTGTTTCTGTAGCTGTATCTCTGTAACAGTCACATTGTAATAGTATTCTGGAACAGTCTTCCTGTAACAGTATTTATATAACTGTCTCCCTGTAACAGTTTCACTGTACCAATTTGCGTAACAGTAATCTTGTTACACTCACTGGAGAAGTGTTCCTCTATCTGTCTGCCCATAACAGTATTCCTGCACAAGTTTCCTGTAACAATGTGAATGTAATTGTCTCCCTGTAAGATTGTCCCTGTAACATTCCCTCTGTAACAGTTGCCCTGTATCAGGGCTTCTGTAAGAGAGTCCCTGTAACAGTATCCCTGTAATGTTCTCCCTTTAAGTGCTCCTGTAACAGAGATCCTGTAACACTCTCCCTCTAACAGAGTTCCAGTGACAATCTCTTTATAACAGTTTCCCAGTACTTGTCTCCGTCTAACTGTGTTTCTGTAACAGTCTCCCTACAAATAGTCCCCCTGTAACAGTGCCTATGTACCAGTGTTCCTATAACCCTCTCCATGCAACAATAACAGGCTCTCTGTTGGGAGATGATGACTTAGCGGTATTATCGCTGGACTATTAATCCAGAAACTCAGTGGATGTTCTGGGGACCTGGAATTGAATCCCACCATGGTAGATAGTGGAATTTGCATTCAATTTTTAAAAATCTGGAATTAAGAATCTACTAATGACCATAAATTCATCTGGTTCACTACAGACCTCCAGACTTCAAACAGATCCAGCGACTCAAGTCTGGGCATCCATGAGGAGCTGTGGGCCATCAACAGCAGCAGAATTGTACTCCAGCACAATCTGTAACCTCATGGCCCGGCATATCCCCCACTCAACCATTACCATCAAGGCAGGGGAGCAACCCTGGTTCAATGGAGAGTGCAGGAGGGCATGCCAGGAGCAGCACCAGGCAATCCTGAAGATGAGGTATCAACCTGGTGAAGTCAGCAAACAGGATTACTTGCATGCCAAACAGCATAAGCAGACAGTAACAGACAGATCTAAGAAATCCCACGACCAATGGGTCAGATCTAAGCTCTGCAGTCCTGCCACATCCAGTTGTGAATGGTGGTGGACAACTCTACAACTCACTGGAGGAGGAGACTCCACAAATATCCCCATTCTCAATGATGGAAGATAGAAAAGATAAGGCTGAAGCATTTGCAGCAAGCTTCAGCCAGAAGTGCCTAGTGGATGATCCATCTCAGCCTTCTCCAGTGGCCCCCAGCATCACAGAAACCAGTCTTCAGCCAATTCCATTCACTGCATGTGATATCAAGAAATGGTTTGATACACTGGATACTGCAAGGGCTATGGGGCCTGACTACATTCCAGCAATAGTACCAAAAGCTTGTGCTCCAGAACTTGCTGCTTCCCTAACTAAGCTGTTCCTGTACAGTTACAACACCGGCATCTACCCAACAATGTGGAAAATTGCCCAAGTATGTCCTGTACTTAAAAAGCTGGACAAATCCAACCCGGCCAATTACCGCCCCATCAGTCTCCTCTTGACCATCAGTAAAGTGATGGAAGGTGTCAGTAACAGTGCTATCGAGCAGCACCTGCTCAGCAATAACCTGCTCAGTGACACCCAGTTTGGGTTCTGCCAGGGCCACTCAGCTCCTGACCTCTTTACAGCCTGGGTTCAAACATGGACAAAAGTGATATGAGGTGAGAGTGACAGCCCTTTGACATCAAGGCCATATTTGACCGAGTGTGCCATCAAGGCGCCCTAGCAAAACTGGAATCAATGGATATCAGGGGGCAAACTGTCTGGTAGTTAGACCATAGGAAGATGGTCGTGGTTGTGGAAGGTCAATCATCTCAGCTCCAGGACATCTCTGCAGGCATTCCTCAGTATTTTGTCCTCAGCCCAACCATCTTCAGCTGCTTCATCAATGACCTTCCCTCCACCATAAGGTCAGAAATGGGGATATTTGCTGACGATTGCACAATGTTCAGTGTCATTTATGAATCGTCAGATACTGAAACATGCAACAGGATCTGGACAATATCCAGGCTTGGGATAACAAGTGGCAAGTAGCATTCACACCACACAAATGCCAGGCTATGACCATCACCAATAACAATAACTGCCCCTTGATTTTCAACAACGTCACCATCACTGAATCCCCCACTTTCAACATCCTAGGGGTTGTCATTGACCAGAAACTCAACTGGACTCACCACATTAACACAGTGGCTACAAGAGCAGGCCAGAAGCTGGGAACACTGCAGCGAGTAACTCACCTCCTGACGCCCCAAAGCCTGTCCCACCATCTACAAGGCACAAGTCAGGAGTATGATGGAATACTCTCCACTTGCCTGGCTGGATGCAACTCCAACAACACTCAAGACGTTTGACACCATCCAGGACAAAGCAGCAGCTTGATTGGCATTGCATCCACAAGCATCCACTCCCTCCACCATCGACGCTCAGTAGCAGCAGTGTGTACTATCTACAAGATGCACTGCAGAAACTCACCAAAGATCATCAAACAGGACCTTCCAAACACACAACCACTTCCATCTAGAAGGACAAGGGCAGCAGATACATGGGAACACTACCCCCTGCAAGTTCCCCTCCGAGCCACTCACCATATTGAATATATTGCTGTTCCCTTCTCTGTCGCTGGTCAAAATCCTACAATTCCTTCCCTGAGGGCATTGTGGGTCAACCCACAGCAGGTGAACTGCAGCGGTTCAAGAAGGCAGCTCACCACCACCTTCTCAAGGGATAATTAGGGATGGGCAAGAAATGCTGGGCCTGGCCAGTGATGCAAATGTCCCACAGATGAATAAAAATCACAGTCTCCCTGTAATTGTCTCCCTGTAACAGTGCTCCTCTAACATTGTTTCAGTAACAGTGTGCAATCATGTTTCTATAACAGTCTTCCTGTAACTGTCTCACTGAAAGATTGTTTCTGTGATTGTCTCCCTGTTACAGCCTCCCTGTAACAGCCTCCCTGTAACAGCTTGCATCATTGTTTATGTAGAGGCTGCCTGTAACAGTCTCTCTGTAAAGTGTTTGGGCACTAACCTCACAAACAGACATTGCCATTGATATGATAGCCTACCTCTGATCCACTTCCAGGACACTATTATACTTCAATTCTTATTGTACTGTATTGTTACAAAATGCGTACATACTGGCCCACAGACTAAAATGCATCATTTATCAATCTCAGGAATTGAAATGACATTATCCTGTAGCAATAACTGGCTTTCACTGACCAGCTCCTTCTAATCTAATTCACCTAGAAAAAAATTGGGTCACAATTACTCACAGTAAAAATCAGCTTAAATAATTGTGCATGTCTAACAAAATATTAATTTAGTGCACAAGCTACGTGATCAAGCTGCAGTCACAGTGACATGAAACATCTCTGGAAGACACCTTGGTGCCAGGACAATACTTAGAAATCTTCCTCATCGACATAATCTCATTAAAAGAAATACTGGGCAGCAGGCAGGCCTTTGAAAACAAATCTGTGAGTCTGCAAACCTTCAGCAGAAAAAGGAGATAAATGGTTAAAGACATCTTTGTTCAAGGAGAGTGCTGTGTTCCAGCAAACTACACAGTAAAGAGCCAGCTGTTTAATATTTAACTGATGGCTTCAGTCTCATGTGAGAAGTGAAGAGGGATTGGACCCCAATGGGAAATGTTAATAATTTGACTCCTAATTTCTAATTATACTTCATCCATTGCGCACAATCTCCACAAAGTGAGGAATCTGATTGGGTCCTGAATGATGTGGTCTCTGGCAAAAAATCTGGGAGAATCATGGGTGAAACTGAGTGGTCTAACATTGGGAACAATTCACTGTATTTTCCATCAAGTTCCGGGCACTGAGACAAGACTCTCACTGGGAAGTGGTGAGTTGCTAATGAAGGGAGATTGTCACTTGTTAATGATCTCACTAACTGTGGCCCTCACCTCATTAATATGCAGCTTCCTATCCTACTACTTATGGTGGGGAAACCAGGAATCAAGAATTTCCAACATGGAAACCAGAGCAGGTATCTGGCCACTCCAGCTTCACCAGCACACACACTGGGTGGCCACCTTACGGAACACCCACCTTTCATCCGTAAAAAAGACCCTGAGCCTCCCGTTGCCTGCCATTTCAACGCACCACCCTGTTCCCTGGCCAACATCACTGCCTCAGGCTTGCGGCAGTGCTCCAGCAAAGCTCAGCACAAGCTGGAAGAACAAAACCTCATTTTCCACTTGGGGACCCTGCAGCCTTTGGGACTTAATGTACATAAACATTTTTTCTTCCTCAGAGACTTAAGGTAATTTGGCATGTTCATAGGGACTCTCACCAAGCTTTATAGACGCACCATAAAAAGCATTCTATCTGGGGGCATTACAGCTTGGTACAGGAACTGCTCTGCCCAGGACTGTGAGAAACTACAGAGAGTCATGAACACAGGCCAGCCCAACACACAAACCAGCCTTCCATCCATTGACTCCATCTATACTTCTCACTGCCTCAGGAAAGCAACCAACATAATCAAAGACCTGTCCCACCTCAGTTATAATGTCTTCCGACCTCTTCCATTCAGCAAAAGATGCAAAACTTAAACATATGCACCAACAGACTCAAGAACAGCCTCTTCCTCGCTGTTATTAGACTCCTGAACGGACCTCTCAAATTTTAAACTTAATGTTGATCTTGTCTTGTGTGCACCTTCTCTACAGCTGTAACTTTGTATTCCTCGCTCTGTTCAATCACCCGATGATTTATGCATGGTATGATCAGCCTGCACTGCACGCAAAGCTTAGGCACATGTGACAATAATAAATCAAATCAAATTCATTCTGAGTTCAATAATTTTAAAACCTGAACAGTTCCTTCCATGTCCTTTATCCACCCCCTACCCCAGGCTGTATCATCACATGGGTTGCTTTCAACATAGCCAATCCATTTTCATCCAATCACAGTCCCCATTTCCACCTCTCCAAGATGGCGGCACCAGCATGGTAGGGAGTGTTGGGGTTCCTGACCTCGTATGCACCAGGCAAACTGTATCCCTTTTTTAATTCATTTGTGGGACATGGGCATTGCTGGCTGGGCCCAGTATTTCTTGCCCATCGCTAGTTGTCCATGAGAAGGTGGTGGTGAGCTGCCTTTTTGAACTGCTGCAGTCCTCCTGCTGTGGGTTGACCCTCAATGCTATTAGGGAGGGAATCCCAGGTTTTTGACCCAGTGACAGTGAAGGAACGGCGATATATTTCCAAGTCAGGATGGTGAGTGACTTGGAGGGGAACTTGCAGGGGGTGGTGTTCCCATGAATCTGCTGCCATTGTTGTTCTATATGGAAGTGGCCATGGGTTTGGAAGGTGCTGTCTAAGGATCTTTGGTGAATTTCTGCAGTGCATCTTGTAGATAGGACACACTGCTGCTACTGAACATCAGTGGTGGAGGGAGTGGGTGCTTGTGGATATGGTGCCAATCAAGCAGCTGCTTTGTCCTGGATGGTGTCAAGCTTCATGAATGTTGTTGGGGCTGCACCCATCCAGGCAAGTGGAGAGTATTCCATCACACTCCTGGCTTGTGCCTTGTAGATGGTGGACAGGCTTTGGGGAGTCAGGAGGTGAGTTACTCGCCGCAGTATTCCCAGCTTCTGACCTGCTCTTGTAGCCGCTGTGTTTATGTGGCGATTCCAGTCCTTCACACTCTCTGTCCTTTTCTATCTTTCTCTTTCCTTTTTCTTCCATCTCTGTCCTTCATCATCATGTGAAGCTGGAGCGACGGTGGTGGGCTGTCTGCTGTGGCAGAGCTTGGTGCCCGGGTGGGATTGTCATCAGAGTTCAGCACGAACAGGAGGCGAGGCCCAGTGAGGACTGGGGGACACCCTGGGACTTGGCATGGGCTGGTGTTGGGCCATTGTCTGCTGGTCCTGGGGGTTAGTGGGCATTCCACCTGTTCACAACCCCATTCAGCAGGTCACTGCCCACAGAGCACCATGTCCATGCCACTTCCAGAGCCAGACTTGGGTATCAAGCAGAGCAGCTCCAGCCTAACAGTGTTGTCTGGGGCATTGAAGCCTTTTCATGCTGACAGTGCCAGTAATGTAGGTCCTTTCCAGGAGATCCCACTAGTGCTATGATTTACTGGATACAGTAGGTGGTAGAATCA
Source organism: Ginglymostoma cirratum (assembly GCA_024137785.1). Lineage (NCBI taxonomy): Eukaryota > Metazoa > Chordata > Chondrichthyes > Orectolobiformes > Ginglymostomatidae > Ginglymostoma > Ginglymostoma cirratum. The sequence goes on from JAHRHZ010000023.1 coordinate 374,340, forward strand.
GATGAGGGGGCACCGTAGAGTGAGGGCTGGGAGTTTTTGATGATAGCAGAAGGTAACCAGCTAGGCCTCACAGAGAGAACCCCTCCATGAAACTTAATAAAAATGACCCAAGCAAATAAAATGTCAAATTTAGCCACACAAAATATTTGATTATCAGGTTTATGCTAGCTCTCTGCAGGGTTATCCAGTCAGTGCCACTCTCTCACTCAAACCTTGCAGCAGTCTGCAAGTTTAGTTCCTCAAGTTCACATCCAATTATATTTTGAAATGATGGATTTGTTGCTACATTCACTCCCTCATAGGCAGCAAGATCCTAGTCAATAATATGTTTAAAATTCTTCTATTTGATGCGAGCATCCGTGGCCAGTCCAATTGCTGTGGGCCTGGAGTCACATGTGGGCCAGACCAGGTAAGGATAGAAGATTTCCTTCCTAAAACAACACCAACAAATATAAGAACAAGGAGCAGGAGAAGACAATCCAGCCCTTCATCTCAGCCTTAACTCCACTTCTGATCTCATCTCACACTCAGTGATGACCCTTATTAGGGCGTTCAGTTTTATCATAGAACCATGACCTTCTGTTTCAGTTGTGTTCACATCACAGAATGACATCCAAATCCTTACAATATTTAAAGACATAAAGAACCATGTGATAATCAGGTAGTCTATCACTTGTACTGTTGACTCTGGGAGAAATACCTATTTCAATGCCATTGTCCCACATTATCTCCATACCTGTGATTCTCTCAGCTTCTAGAAATCTATCTATTTATTTCTTCAATATATTCAGTGACTTGGTCTCCGTAGCTTTCTGTGGCAGAGAATTCCACAGGTTCACCACCCTCTGAATGAAGACAGTTCACTTCAGCTCACTCCTAAATAGTCTACCATATGTCCTGACACTGTGGCCTCTTGTTTTGGACTCTGCCAGGCAGGGGAAAGATCTTCCCTGCATCCAGTCTGTCCAGCCCTGTCAGAATTTTATACATGTAAATGAGATTCCCTCTTATTCTTCTAAACTCCACTGAATACAGGCCCAATTGATCCAATCTCTCCTCATACAACAAACCTGCCTTTCCATGAATCAGTCTGATGAACCTTCACTGTGCTCCCTCTATGACAAGTCTATCCTTCCTCAGATAGAGGAAGGAGACCAAAACCACACACAGTACTCCAGGTGTGGCTGCACCAGAGCCCTGCACAACTGCAGCGATTCGTCCCTGCTGTAGGATTCATATCCTCTTACAATGAAGGCCAGTAAACCATCTGCCTTCCTAATTGCTTGCTGCAGCTACCTGACTACTCTCATTGACTGGTATACAAGGACACCCAGATCCCTTTGTACATCCACACTTCCCAATATATCACCATTTAAATAGTACCCTTCCTTTCTGATTCTGATTGAAGTAGATAATGTTACATTTATCCACGTGGGACTGCATTTGCCTTGTATTTGGCCAACTATCCAAAACATTCTGATGCCTCTTTACATCCTCCTCACAGCTCACACTTACCCATTCCATGTTACTCAGAGGAGAGAATGTCAATAACCGAGATGAGCCAAATTAAACTGAACCCACTTGGCAGAAATAGAATGGAAACAGATCTGGCACCCAGTTTACACCCCAGCTCAGATTCAGTGACTGAAATTCCCTGACAACTTATGCAGTAAGCTCATGTTTGCGAGGCTCTGTTCTTCTCTTTTCTATTTATGCTTAAGCAAGGCACCATCTGGATTCCCATCCTAACATTGTGTGAATATGCAAGATGCACAGTTTCATTCTTACCATCAGCACAAGCTGGAGCAGCACATACATCAGCCAAACATGTTGGACATAAATGATCTGGAAATGTAGTTTAAATATATCCTAATGCTGCATGGCCCAAGGATGACACAGTGTCAAAACAGGCTTTATCAGAATCAGAATGTGTTAAAATATCTGACAGAAGCAATCGGCTGAAGGTGCCAGGATAATGAATGTTCAATATACTGTCATTAACCTCCAATTCTTTCTGAATAGTTGCACAATGCAACACTAATTTAGAGTAATGGTCACATTTTAGTTTAAAATGCTGACTTCTAATCATGCAGTTTACTCCTAAACATAAGTACATACCCAGACTTTAATCAAGCTTGCTGTTTGTGTATAGAGAGCTGTTAACATTACAAAGGTACATATACCATTATCAGGGATTTTCAGTGGGGTCCTCCTGATCGCACATCCCAGGGTTTGGTAGAAGCTCCAGGTAAATATCTTTCTTGAGTTTCTGACAGTCTTGTGTTAAAGGAACTGATCAGGAGAACCCTGAGGAAACTCACAAAGACTATACAGTTGGTGCCAAAATCAACCATGTCGTAAACAGCAAGTTAATTTTCCCAGTCAAATGGCAAGACTAATTGATGCATAATCCTATTTTCAAGCTGGCAGTATACAGATGCAGTAGCTGGCAGCAACTACATATCCAATATCATTGGAACATGACCTGGGTAATGCACAAACAGTTTTAATCAGTTATCAATTGGCAATCAGCTGGAAGGATAGCTCATCCTAGCAAAAGGAGCACTGGTTGTGGCAAACCTTTAACAATGAAAGTAGGTTTTAAAGTTTGACCAAACTCTGGTGGTTTGCTTTACCATAATTTACATTCTATATTGTTTAAATTTTGTTTTGGTTACCAAAATGACCAACATACAATGCTCTGACCTATGAACCAAACAATCTACATGAGTCTAGCCTCCATGTGTCTAGTATTGATACACTACTTATGTAAGGCTGATGCCGATAAACAAGTTAGGTCAGCCATGGTTACAGCTCACAACCCCTGGTGCTAGGCTGGAGTCCTAATGAATAATAACCAAGAATATCAGTAAAGTTCGCATTTTGTCGTCCAGCAAATGGGAAGAATCCTAGTCTTTCTGATCACTTTAACCCCTCTGTGGTTCCATTGTGAGCCCATAGATCTGGAGATGTGTGTGCTTCACCTTGCATTTGAATGGTCATTACAGTCATGAAGCACCTCAACCCAGGACTTCATTCTGAACATTTCTCATCCCCACTTCCAACGTGACTCTGTCATCACATACCCATTGGCCAACAGCAGCAAACATTGCACCTTGCTTTTGTAAAGCACCTGGAACATCACAAATTGCCCCAATACACTTCACAGGAATATCCTACACAAAATATTAGAACTTACACGACACCAGGTTATAGCCCAACAGTTCGATTTGAAATCGTAAGCTATCAGAGAGTTGCTCCTTCATCAGGTGAAGTGACGTTGGAGGAGGCCCAGGAGTCCTGTCTCAAACCCTTTCAACTTCCCCTCCCACTCCCTGGGTGACATGTCCATCCTGGGCCTCCTCCAGTGTCACAATGACGCCACCTGCAAACTGGAGGAGCAGCACCTTGGGAGCCTATGGCCTTAATGTGGATTTTACCAGTTTCAAAATCTCCCCAACCCATTCCATGACTCATTCCATGACTAACCCTCCCTCCCAACCCCGCCTCTTTGACCTGACACAACCTGTCCATCTTCTCTCCCACCTATCTGCCCCTCCCACCTCACTGACCAATCCCCACCACTCCCTACCTACATTCACCTATCACTATCCCACCTACCTTCCCCAGCCCTAACCCCCCTCTCTATTTATTTCTGAGCTCCCTTCCCCCTCCCCATTTCTGAAGAAGGGTCCTGACCTGAAACGTCAACTTTCCTGTTCTTCTGATGCTGCCTGGCCTGCTGTGTTCCTCCAGCTCCACGCATCATTACCGTGGTTTTTATTGATTTGACAGATAAAAAAAAATTTCTCTGGCTGCTAATATTGGACAGAACCTTTCAGGCCCTGATGAGGCAGGCACTGGTGAGAATGCTGGGAGATTGGAGATAGGTGGCTAGTGAGGAGCTTCCCACCGTCAATAGCAACAAGTCCCACTTTCCAACCAAGTGCTGAATCTTATATCTTTCAGGCTAAGCTGAAGTTCCCTCAAATATTTTGACAGGTTTCTCATTGCAAATTCTAGCGAATTTACTCGCCCTGTCTTACCAAACAGAATCTAAGTATTCTGCCCCTATAGCATTGCTCACGTCCAAATCTATCTCCTCATTAACCATGCCATTGACAAACAATTTGCCTCTCAACAAAAAGCAGTATCTTCAAAACCAGAGAAGTCTATCGGCCTGGAGCAGGCCTGGTCTGTTCTGGATGTTTGCCCTGAATGACAGGTGAGGTCCAGGGTTTAAACATGGCACCAATACCAGGAATGCAAAGACCCCTAGCAATGGTCAGTTCTTCTGCCTGTGTCAAGTGGGAGGGTAGGACATGGGGCACAATGGGGCATAGATAATGACGTGAGCTTGGGAAGTAAATTTAAGAAACTTTGTTAGGTCTCGCGGAGAGATATCGTCCTTGAAATTCACCAAAAATGGCCCTCAGCCGATATTTGCTATGAGTCAGTGCAATGTTCCTGACTCTTGTACATTGCCTTTGTCCTGTCTTATTGTAGCTCATTAGCCCTAATGCCCAGTAAACATGATTTCTTTTGCCTCCATTATTTAAGTCTTTATCAATAATTTTTCTTTTTGTAGTAAATAACCGACAGTCAAATGAACACCAGGTCTCCAGGACTCCACTGCTATTCACTGTTCACCCCTAGTTCTCATCAATGAGAATGGGTCGTTCAAAGAACTGACTCCTTAAAATCTCTCACAATCAATCCAAAAGAACTCCAGCATTTTTCTTTCTTGCTGACATCTGATCTAAATCTCAGACAGGTCCAAATGTTTATGAGTGAAATTTTACAATAAAAAGTTTCTCTTCTGAAGACAAATCGCAGTTTAATGATCCGTGAACTTGCCCAAATTAAGAGCCAGTCCAAGTGGTAACAAATTGCCAACTGTATATTTATTTCTTCAAGTTTGGATCCAATTAATAATTGGATCCAAATTAATAATTATCAATCTATAAGTTCAGTTTTGTAAGTAAGCAATTGAAATATGTTAGCTATGATCTCAGCCGTCTGTGGGAGCTGTGTTTAGGATGAAAGCTTTTTGTGTGTAGAAGTGTGTCATTTAGTTTGAAAATAAACTTTGTTGCCAACTTCTGCCTGCCCTCCTGTCTCAATGTAAATGGTGTGGGATCTAGGAAATTAATATTTTTCATATGGCTTTAAATTTAAGGAAGGGGTGGTGATAATTGAGAGTGTGGCTGACTTCCTCAATTCTACTGCTGTGCTGGTCCAAATACAACACACAACACAAATAAAAATAGTGTTACTATGTAACTGGATGACCTAATAAAGGAGTTAGTGCGAATTGAAAAAGAGCCCTGAAAATCAAAAGCAATCCGAAGAAAATCTCAAGAGGAGCCCTTAAAAAATCTTTTGCACTTTCTATCCAACATCTGCAGTGTTTTTCTCTCTCAGTATTTACTTCATGCTGGACATCTGTGACTGTGATCAGTTCCAATTTAAAATGAGAAAAATACTTAACATTCAGTTAGAAAGTTGTTTTTTTAATGTTATCAATGCCCACTTGTATGCCAGAAATAAAATATTATTGTAGCTGAATGATTGGCACCAATTTACTGGAAGTTTTTTGCTACTTTTAAACGTGGTAGAGAAACCTGAAGTCAATGCAATATATCACCTTTGTATTCTTATTTGTACATGGGACTGTTATTTTTGGAGTCTTCAGTGAGTTTCAAGTTTTTTTTTGAATGTTGTTGCTGTCCAGGTATCACACAAGAAAAGGTTCAGGAAAGTGGAGCTGATTACATAATATGAACATCCAGGCTGTGTGTCACTGTCTGACAAAGCAGTGCATGTAAAGTCTATCAAATTGAAACCTGAGCTTTCAATGGACTTTTGAAACAGGGGAAAGAATACACAAACCAAGAAGCTTTGCTTAAACCTATTTGTTAAACATTTCAACTGCACAGTGATACCCAATTCTGGGCACCCACCAGAAGTGAAGCGCAGGATTAGATTTTGCAATGAGGGATGCAGAAACAGGGAAAGCATGATATGACTTCTCTCCTTGGCCCTCAAGCACACAACATGTCTCATGTAAATTGTAATATTCACAGCCAGAATATTTTCCTCAGAACTAAGGATTTAATGAGTTCAGATTTCCTTACTTGCACACTGTTAATAACCCACAGATGTAAATATTCACACAAATGCCTGGCAGTGAACTGCCCATTTCTTTCTGGCTGGCATTAAGTTTAAGGAGCCAACAGATTGTGAGCTGTAGCAGTACTGCCTGAGTATTCTATTATACAGCTCAATTGTATCCTGCTGATGATAGACCGCAAGCTCCATTCAAGAGTGTAGGGTTTTTCTAAAATAAACACCAATGAATTAGTGCATTGTTCCTTTGTTTGTTAGATCCAGTTGCAAATCCAAACCAAGCGCATTTTCTGTGGCTATGAGCCGCAACCATTTTTTATGAATCGAAGCTCTCAATCCAATCAGCCATGAGGTGTGGTCTCACTAAAAGAAGCACCTGGTGAATAAAGTAAAAAATTCAGATCAATAAACTCAGGAATGGTCCACAGAGGTCAGCTGAGGACATGACCCAAAACGAAGTGACACAGAAACCAGTGTTTGATGCGGCAAATTTGGAAAAAACAATTCCATATTATGATATTATTCAACGGTGGTGGCAACGTTATTCTGAAAAAAAAATTCAAGCACATTAGCCTTGATTTGCTATATGTTAAAAGCCTAGGAATAAGGTTAGTGAGAGGAAAATACTAATTACGGATTTCCCAGTGCCATGTCTCATTCTTACCTTATGGCCTCAGCTATTAGTCAAGCTCTGTGTTTGGTGTGAGTTAATTGACAATGCCATTCATTAGGCCTCTGGCTTTTCACTGATCTTACCACATCTTTACCTGATAACAATCAGCAACTTGTCAGAAATTTTGTGCTTTATGACCGAGGAGCTAAAGGTCCAGTAAAGATCTGTAAGTTGCAGAGAGTTGATGGATAATTGCCAGTTTTCTGGATTTCTGCCTTTCTTTGGCCACACCCTGTACCCACTGGAACTCTCTGTCATTACCAGAAAATAACAGCTGTCTGCTGGTTTTGTTCCATCAGGAATACCTTCTCCAAAGCATCAGGAAACCAGGGGCCAATCCTGCCTCAGTCTGCCACCCCTCTCTATTCTAAACTGCATACTAATAATCATACTCGCTAGAGACTGATTGCTGACAAAGGCAGATTTTATCAAAGAATAGCAGGATCTGGCCAAAATAGACTGTACACAGCTACTTGAGGATAAACCTACAGCAGAACAGTGGGAAGATTTGAAAAAGGAACTGGGGAGAGTACAGGCCCATCATGTTCCCATTAGGGTGAAATGTAGAAGCAACAAGCCCAGAGAACTGTAAATGTCTAGGAATTTTCAGGACTGAATAAAAAGGAAAAGAGAGACATACAACACGTACAAACAGACCAAAACAAGGAAGGCCTGAGAGGAGTATAGAAAGAGCAGGGAGGAAGTCAAGCAAGCAATTAGGCGAGCAAAGAGGGGAAATGAGAAAACATTGGCTGTCAAGATTAGGGAGAATCCCAAGTATTTTAGGAGGAAGAGAATTACCAGAGAAAGTGTAAGGCCTAGGGACCAAGGGGGAAATCTGTGTGTGAAGCTGAAGGACATTGTTAAAGTGTTAAATGAATATTTCACATCTGTCTTTAATGCAGGAGAAGCAGGATGCAAGCACAGCATTCGAGAAGATTGACTATGAAGTTCTTTACCAGATTGATAAAAGAAGCAACGAAGTATTGGAGATTTTGGCAAATTTAAAAGTGGACAAATCCTGGGTCTGGGTGAGTTGTACCCCAGGCTGCTATCAACGACAAAACAGGAAATTACAGGTGTCCTGACCCAAATTTTCAAATCATCTCTGTCCATAGGGGAGGGGCCAGAGGACTGGAGGACTGCTCATATAATTCCACTTTACAAGAAGGATGATAGAGAAAACCAGGGAATTACAACTGTTGGGTCGAATATCAATTTCAGCGAAATTATTGGAGAAAACAGTGAATAAGAAATGTTGTGGTTGATTGGCTCACCGAGCTGGTTCGTTGTTGTTCCACAGATGTTTCATTATCCTGCTGGGTAACAGCATCAGTGCAGCCTCTGATGAAGCGCCGTTGTGTTTTCCCACCTGGTATTTAAACTCCGGGGTCCATGGAGCTGGATTGCCTCACTTCTGGTTTCCCTTCACAATGGAGTGTATATGGCATCTAGCTCTATGTTTTTGTTGATGGCTTTCTTAGTGAAGTACCAGGCTTCTAGGAATTCCTGAGCTTGTCTCCGCTTTGCCTGTCCCAGGATCCTGATGTTGTCCCAATCGAATTGGACAAACAGGAAGGAAATTAACCACAAGGGTACACAAACATCAACTGGCAACAAAAAGACACTGCCCATACTCACTCATCTCCATCCACATCGATAAGGAGAATCACCAATTCAACTGCCCTCAAGTGATGGCACTGATTGATATTTTGCTACCCGCTCATTTGGCAATCCACCACTTTGGCAGACAGATGGGAACCTGAGAGGGAGCTCAGACTGGACACTGCAGAGTAAGCAGAAAGGTAGCAAGCAAAATAGAGGGCAGCAGTGGTCTAGTGTTAATGTCAATGAGCTAGTTATCAAATACCTCGGACTAATGTCCTTGGGAGGATGTGTTCAAGTCCCATCCAGTTTGATGGAATAGAAAATTTTTCTATCAATGAACTTGTCTGTGTTAACGTGGACAGTCTATCACACCCTTCACCAATAGGAAGCCCAGTTTATTATTAGCTGACACTGCAGTATTGACCTGTCACTGGAAAACAAGATGAAGCCCATGATCAGTTAGAAATTGCATCTAACATTCTTGACCCATTTGTCAGAGAGAGACCCACACACAATGCCTCATGGCTCCCTGGAAGCAGCCTGAAGTCTAGGCCTGCTGTTGCCTTGATGACCACGGGGATAGGATGACCCAAGGTTCGGCTTTCCAATGCTCCCCCCTCCCAACATTTTCATTTAACTATTTGTTCTCCTACTTTACCCCCTTAACTGCAGGCCTACTGCAGTGCAATACCTGACAATATAAGCAGTGTCCCCCCATTGAAGTCAGAGTGGTTGTGATTTTCAATGATACCCCCTCCCACAGTAACCCCTCCCATACTGCATCAGCTCATACCCTTGTATCTAGTATTGCCTCCCCTCCTCAGAGTGAATGTCCCCTCTACATCCAGTGTGCTGCCTCTAATCCAAACATTTCCCCATATTCTGCGCAGATACATACTCCCCACCCCTGCCTTCCCTTGATGGTTAGTGTGCACAGACCCTGCAGACTGAACACGGCCCTAACTTGAATCGACTGAAAGTGGACCAGATCCCTGTTGGATTTCAGACCAGCTTCCTGCCAGACATAATGTGAATTCTGAGACGGTCAGTATTAACCCCATAGCCCAGTCTCTGGTGGTGAAGGACACAGATCCCCAGACCCTGGTCACACTGAGCAGCTGATCGACCATGTCCAAGCTCCTGGATTGAGATTGGATGATGCCTTTGAGTGTGTATGGTTGCACACTGTGACTAGCCAGACAGCCTCCTGTCTGGGGTAAGGACCACTCCCCTTAATGTTCAGACCTGGATGTTTGTTTATAGCACCTGCAGTGTGTTTGCCACATAAGTTGTTGGCACAGTGTCGTACAGCAACATGTCAATCCCCATGACTGATCACTGCTGGCACACATGACAAACTGCCTGGCTTTGTACACAGCAGCGATGGTGAGGATGCTGTAAGCATTGAGGTCAGTGAAGCGAATGAGCACGAAGACAGCAAGTGAAGAGCACTGAAGTGCATAAGTTGGAGTCCTAACAGCGGCATCACAATGCAAGCTCCAAAGGGTAGTTGTGAGATAGTGAACTCTATGGTTAGTAAGTCTGTGATGTGCCATGATGATTTGGTGAGGTTGTGTTTTGCCAATACTGAATTCCATAGGCAGTGGGAGTGGGTGGTTAGTGCCCACACAGTGTGCCCTCGAATAGTGGGGATAGCTGGTCAAGGTGCATGCCCCAGGAAGACCTGGTGATCTGCACCCACTGAGTGACCTGCTCTGACCTTTCAGTCCGGAATTGTCGCTATCCAGTACTTCCCTCCTGGCTACCTGGAACAAAGCAGGCTGCATGGAAATGAAGAGTGATGAGATAATAATAATATTTCCGTGCGCACGAATAGGGCCCTCACTGCTCCATTGTGACTCAGCGAAACCTTTGAGCCAAATTCAAACATTTTACCTTCATGGCAAGAATCTCACTGTTTCATTTTCATCATACTCCCCCAGGTATCTGTTCAGGCAAGATTCCACCCACAGTTTCCTGTTGTGGTGAGGAACAGAACTAAAGGCCATTGATGTAAAATAATTGGTAAAACATCGAACCAGGAATTCAGGAGAAATATCTTCACCAAGAGAGTGCAAGATTGTGGAACCTGCTCACTCAGGGACTGGGTGAATTTTTTTTTATTCATTCACCGGATGAGGGCATCGCTGGCCAGGCAGCATTTATTACCCATCCCTAATTGCCCAGAGGGCAGTTTAAGAGTCAACTATGTTGCTGTGGGGCTGGAGTCACATGTAGGCCAGACCAGGTAAGGATAGCAGTTTCCTTCCCTAAAGGACATTAGTGACAAGATGGGTTTTTCCTGACAATTGGTGATGAATTCATGGTCATCATTAGAATCTTAAATCCAGATATTTATTGAATTCAAATGCCACCATCTGCCATGATGGGACTGGGTGGCACGGTGGCTCAGTGGTTAGTGCTGCTGCCTCATGGCGCCAGAGACCCAGGTTCAATTCTACCCTTGGGTGACTGAATGTGTGGAGTTTGCACATTCTCCCTGTGTCTGCGTTGGTTTCCTCCAGGTGCTCCGGTTTCCACCCACAGTCCAAAGGTGTGCAGGCTAGGTGAATTGGCCATGCTAAATTTCCCATAGTGTTCAGGAATGTGTAGATTAGATGGGTTGTCTGGGTGGGATGCTCTGTGATTCAGTGTGGACTGGTTGGGTTGAAGGGTCTGTTTCCACACTGTAGGGATTCTATGATTCAAACCCTGGGTTCCCAGAACCTTATCTGTGTCTCTGGATTAACAGTCCAGTGATAATACCACTCAGCCATCACCTTCCCAGTAACATTGATGCATTGAAGAGGAGAATAGACACACAAATGAGGGGAAAGGGAGTGAAGGGTTACAATGGGAAACTGAGATGAGGAAAAGCTAGAAAGAGGATGGAGTGGAGATAAACACCAATGTAGAATGGTTGGGCCAAATTGCCAGTCTCCAGGCTCTAGATCTTACAGAATTGGGTGATTTAAGGTGCTAGTCTGCAATCAGGCACATTTATCAAGCCCACCAATGTATACAATTGTAAAATATAAAACTCTAATGCACTGAGCACAAAGGATTTTTACATTAACTTCCACTGCAAGCTAATTCTCTTAATTGAATAAACAATGCCTTTTTCATTTTGTATTAGTAATTATTCCAGCTCATGTTTGATCCATTCCAAACACAGCGTAATATGTTCAAAATCAGTTCATTGGCTGTTAAATTCCAATTTCGTCAAAGACGGAATGCTGGAGACAATAAAACTGCAGCATAAATAACTGTCTCCAAAGTTTGAGGCATTATATACAATCACACAGATCCTCACATAGTGTTAAAGGGGTTTGTTAAAGCTTCAAATAGTAACATTTCCCACAAGATCTACTGCAAATACTTCCTTTATCTCTTGGCGGAGTACATTTTCTGAATTTATTTTTTAATTGACATTTTATTCGTGCTAGAGTTCACTTCTCCGTTAGTGGCCCTACAATGATCTTCAGTTCGGAAATACTGCTCCTTAACTGTACTGAATGAAATTGTGGATGTGGTCCCTTACCATGTTTTACATTTTTAATAAAAGAATGCAATTATTGTGCAAGAGACCATTCCTCGCCATATAGACTTTGTAAAGGTACAGTGATTCTCAATCATGAAACAGCAGCGTACTGTATCAGCAGAAAAAAAATTGTGCAATTTGAAAAGAAATGAAAATGTCTTCCTTCAAGCTGCTCATAGATAAAGATTTGATTTATTCCACGTGTGCTTCCAGTTTAAAACTCTGTGATTTCACGGCATGAATTAAGAAAACGAAGAATTTTTGATGAGACAGACATTGTGAAGAGGGATCTGAGAATGGTAACAAAGCTAATCCTTTTCACTTCTCCTTGTTGTGTAACCACACAATTCTCGACCACATTCTTTGTTCCATCATGTTCCAGTTTAGGTTTTCATTTAACATCATTTCCACAGCCTTTTAAAGGCAAATGTAAGCCCTGTTTCCTCCACAGTGTGTTTTAATTCCAGCATTCACGCCCTTTCAATGCTCAGGTTAAAAATACACTGTTAACGTCTCCCTTTGATCTTTTGGTAGCTCTTCCTTTTGGTTACAGACTGACCGAGTTACTCGCTACTGAACTCACCAGAACCATCTAAACGTGAACTATTCCTTTCACATTCTTCAGTTCTAGTGAAAGTTATCTATCAATAGGAATTTTAAAAATGAATCTTAGTTTTTAATATTCCTTTCATGATTATCTCCTAATGTGCATTCTTTTAATATTTGCTCACGTGGCACGGCCAGCATTTATTGCCCGTCCCTAGTTGCACTTGAGAAGGTGGTAGCGAGCTGTGTTCTTGAACTGCTGCAGTTCATCTGCTATAAGTTGACCCACAATGCCCTTAGGGAGGGAATTCCAGGATTTTGACCCAACAACAGTGAAGGAACAGTGATATATTTCCACGCCAGGACGGTGAGTGGCTTGGAGGGGAACTTGAAGGTAGTGGTGTTCCCATGTATCTGGTCTGGCCTACACATGACTCCAGACACACAGCAACATGGATGATTCTTAAGTGCCTTCTGAAAGGGCCAAGCAAGTCACCCAGTTTCACAGCCTTCCCAGGAAACCTGTGCTCCCTGCAGCAGATCGTGTGTGTGATCTCACCCTCCACTGAGCTGACATTTCACCTTGTTTGCAGTGACCCTGGTGCCCTATGTCATCAATTGCAGATCATCCCTTTATGTTAAGATGACACACTGTTGGCATCTGAACTGGTACAGAGAATGTGAAATTGAGTAGTGACCCTTCACCATCAGTGTCTTTTGACTGCTCCTGCGCTGCCCAAACAGGTGGCACTTCTTTGTATCTGGAAAGTACTGATTCATTAAGCAATGAATGGAGGGAGAAACAGAGTGAAGAGCACAGGAAGTCCAACATTAGATACAGGAAGAAAAGGGAAAGATTGCGCAGAGAGAAAGAGCGAGAGAAGAAATAGAAAGGAAAAATATGAAAAGCAAAACAACATCAAATTGAATAATTAAAATGTTGCTATTCACATGAGTGAGCTTCCAAAAGTTTAAAAATTCCTTTCTGTTCTTCCAGGGTTGAGTTTCTTGTTGAGTCAGTAATCACCCTATTTACACAATGCTGATGTTATGTAAGAGGAGCCCTAGGTTATGTGGCAGATTTAATTTGTACAAATGGCACAAATCCTACAATTTCTATCACAGGGAGACTGACAATAATTTTATTTCTGTGAGATTAATCATCCAGTAATTTGTAACAATTCACAGCTCGTGAGGCAATTTCTCCTTCCATAAAGTGCTGGAATTTCTATCCAATAACGACACAGTGATCTGTTAATTCACTGTTACTTTGCAGCAAATCCTCAACCCTTGACCTCTTACCTTTACTGAGAGTCAAATGGACTGCTATTGGGCACTGAGTCTCTTCAAACAATCATCAATGTTCCCTGCCGCTCACAGTTTATCCTTTTCTCTTTGTCCTTCAGCACAAAAGAAACCTAAGAGGTCAACTGTTTGTGTTGAGGCCCCCTGCAAGGCAGGCTGCTGCTGATCCGTGATTTAACTTTTGGGCCCATAGCTGCAGCTTTGGGAGGAGCTGACAGCCTGTCCACTGGGGCTTGCAAATAGAAGTAACCGATTAACACAGCTAATTGTGAACACTCACGTGGACAGGACTGCAATCAGCTTTCTCCCACTGACAAAGGCTGACAATCTGTTGAGGTACACCAGCACATCAGCCTGAGCACAATTAGAATCTGCTCAACACTAGTTCGCACTCACTCTCATAGCTTCAAAATGATGCCACTGTGAATATATCAGAAAGTTCACTAAGACCATTTAATCTTTTAAATTAAAGTTACATCTCTTTCAGCTTTGTAGAAAACTGAAGATTTACTGAACAAATATTTTGAAGAGTTAAATGGAAAAGGAAGGTTTTCAATGCACTGAGCCTGCTTTGTGGACATTAAAGAGACCTCTGTGTTACAACCAGTGTGTGTTGAAGCCAACTGCCGAGTGCACACAAAGACACTTACAGCAGATGGAGAGCTCCCAGCAAACCAGCCAGCACAATAAGTACAATTGTGTTTCTCTGAACACCTTTCCCATGAAAATTACTCACATGCTACCGCTGTTGGTTGCAACTGACATAAGTTACACAATGTACATGATGCCTGAGAAAGTTCATTAAAGCAGCATACAGTCAGACTGCACTCGAGTGAGACAAAAAGAGTGAGTACTTAGGGAATTTGAATCAAAGTGGGAATTTGGTTCGCAGAGAGAAAGAGGCACTTTAAGTATGGTTTGTAGCAAGACGTTAACCTTGCTGTGTGGGAAGGAGAGTAGAGGAGATGTTCCAATATGCACAGGTGCTCTTATGGGCTGTGTCTCCGTTTTGGGAAATTTTTCAAAAATCTTGAAAACTAACATAGCACAAAAAAGTAAGTTTATAATAAATAGTATCAAAGTAAAGTTAAGGTATGGCAGGGCAGCTCAGTCAAGCAGAATGGCTATCCTGTGACATGTGGGGAGACGTGACACTTCACTTGACCTCGACAAGTTTACATGCAGAAGGCTGCATAAGCTCAAGGTATAGATTTCACAGTTTGGCTGGAGTCACTGTGGTGCATCCATGAGGCACTGAACCATGTGGATAGTACTGTCAGAGTCAGGGTAGAGGTATGCATGGGGATGGGTGACAACCAGGCAGAGAGAGCCAGGCAAGATCCAACATACAGCTTGATTTTCCATTTTGGATACTGATAAAGGCAATGATTCCTCAGCAGAGTACACACTAAATAGTTCATAAAACCAGCAAAACATTGCATACCATTGCACTTTCTCATCTGTTGGTCACTGCATCTTGAATACAGCTCTCACTGAAAAGGCAAGGGTTTAGTGGTATTGTCATTGGACTCGTAACTCAGAGACCCAAGGCATTGTTCTGGGGCCCCAGGTTCAATTCCTGCCATGGTGGATGATAGCATTTAAACTCAATAGAAATCTGGAATTAGGAGTTGAATGATGACCATAACTCAATTGTCAGGAGAAGTCAATCTGGTTCAGTAATGTCCTTTAGGGAAGAAAATCACTGTCCTGGCCTACATGTGACTCCACACCCATAGCAATGGGATTAACTCTTAACTATCACCTGGGCAATAAATGCTGACCCAGCCAATGACATGCAAATACTGAATGAATATGAAAAAATAAACTTTGTCAGGATCCAGGTGAAGTCTTTTTGCGTCAGTACATGATCAATGTCCTTGACTTCAGTCATCTGTTTCTTGTTCAGCTTTAGGTTCCTCTGCTAATTTCACTCCGGCAGTCACACCAAATTCTGATTAAGATCTGCAAAAGCCTCTTCCATTGTCTGACTACATCCACAGACCAGCAGATCATCCACAGACGCTACAGATTCTCAAAGATCATTAACCACCTGATGCTGTCACCATTGACACTCTCCTGGAGCACTGGAAATTCTAAATAGCCACAAAACCATCCCAAGCAGTGTCTAGGATCCAGTCACAACAAATTATTGCTTTCATCCAGGTTCACTCACCAGCTACCATCCTTCACATTGAGGGTAGTGGCAAATTGTGGCAACATTTCTTCAGTGATTGGCATGAGGTAGTTCGATCTCTTCAAAGCTTTATTGAGATCCTGTGGGTTGATACACACACTCGATTTTCCATTCTTTTTCTACTGCTCCCAAGCTCCTCTTCCAAGTGTCAAGGAGGTCACTTTCTCCATTCCTTCCCCTTCTATCTGGTCTTCCATAGTGGATTTGCAGGCTTGAACCTCCTTGGCAGATTCTGACCCGATCTCACATTTTAGTTTACTTTAAAATAATATTCATCACGAAGATATCCAGGATCAATGAAAACATCTTTCTAAGCTTTGAGGAACCATTCGAAGGTTAATGACTTGGGGGCTATGAAATATTTCAAATCTCTCCTGGCACGTGTAGGATGATTAGTCCAAGACTTAGAGTTGCTTTGGCTGAGTTGAATGGATTTTGCTTAACATTTATTATTTGAAACCTCATTCATCCCTTCGCATTGGGCTCTCAGCTTTATCTGTCACCTTGAAATGAGTAATGTTTCATCACATAACACCAGCCTAACCTTCGATAGCTTCCTTTACACAGGGCTGCAAAGCTCATGATGCTGCTTGAAGCCCCAGTGTCTCTCTGACACTTCTCATTCACTCATTCTATGGTCATCATTCTAACAGTCACAACACATTTATCACTTTTAGAATTTGATTTATCAGATTACAGCAGAAATAGAAGTCATTTGACTATGACAAACTAACCTGTACACAAAGTAGGATAGCCTATCTCCAAACTACAGTTCCAATATGGCAGATGCTTTGTGGAACAGGAGGAGACTATTCAGCCCATTGAACTTGTCCCATTATTTAATATGATCACAGATGATCGATCGTGTCAATGCCTTTTGTCTTCCCCATTCCAGCAAACATGTGCACCATCAGTAATCCAAAATCTATCAATCTTTACCTTAAATATATTCAATGACTAAGCCTCCACAGCCCTCTGTGGTCGAGAATCCCAAAGATTCATCACCCTCTGAGTAAAATCATTTCTCTTCATCTTGGAACATCTCAACTAAGTAGATCCCTGCACTAACAAGCAACAAGGCTCTCTCAGCAATGCTGAGGGGTTTGACCACTTCACACATCAGGTGCTGAGTCTTTAGTTTAGGAACATAAGATGTAGGAGCATAAGTAGACCATTCAGCCCCTTGAGATCACAGCTGATCTGATGATCCTCAACTCCACTTTTCTGCATTTCCCCAACACCCTTGATTCCCTTTCTGATTACAACCCAGCCTCAACAGTCCTCTGTGGTAAAGAAATTCACAGATTCAATATCCTCTAAAAGAAGAAATTCCTCCTCATCTCGGTTTTAAATGTGCAAGCTCTTACTCTGGGATGATGCCCTCTGGTCCTAGACTCTCCCACAAGGGGAAACAATCTTTCCACATCTACTGTCAAGTCTCCCTTAGAATCTTGTATGTCTCAATAAGGTCACTTGTCATTCTTCTAAACTCTAATAAGTACAAGCCCAACCTACTCAACCTCTCCTCATAAGACAATCCCTTCGTAATAGTATCTACAGAGTGAACCTTCTCTGGACTTTGTCCAATCCCAGGACAACATTCCTTAGATAAGGGAACCAAAACTGCTCGCAATGTTCCAGCTGTGCTCCGACTAGTTTTACTTGCTGGTTAACTTCTGAATGATTTTTAATTTATATTTTGTGTTCAACAGCTTAATTCTCACTTCAGCTAACAATATTTTCTTGGTGCTGTTCTGATGGAACTTGTGTCCAGAGCACTTTTATTGTAGTCACTCCCCGTCTGATCGATGTGTCTTTACAGTTAGAAGAGGGAGGAGCTGATAAAAGAGCTGGAGGCAGCTGCAACAAGAAATGGGAGGGAGCAACAGAGAGGCTCCACAGTGGGAGGTCACAACCCAACTGAGCAGCAATCTGTCAGGATCCTTCGCTTCTCAAAAGGAGGCAATTCATCGAAGATGATTTTTAAAAAATACAATTGTCATCAGGGACTGGGAGAACAGAGACTGGCACTTTCTCGGCAGGAGCAGAAAGTAGTGGAGAGTTTCTTAATGTGGAGCTTCCATCTGTTTGCGGCAAATCAAAAACAACAATAATTTGTATTGATGTAGCACCTTTTCTGTAGAACCTTTACATATCACTTTAAGGGAGAGTTATCAATTAACTTTGGAGCCAAAACACAAAGGGTCTGGTCAAAGAGAGAAGAGTGTTTTTAGGCTTAGGGATAGAAGGTCCAGGAGCAGAAGATGCAACTCCTCATTGTTTGTAACTGGGCTTTACTTATGCTGCAGTTTGTGCTAAAATGAGACAGGTGATGGCTGAAGCCTGGGGGGAAAGCAGGGCAGTACTGTGGCTCAGTGGCTAGCAGGGGTTGGCACAGTGGCTCAGTGGTTAGCACTGCTGCCTCACAGTGCCAGGGACCCAGGTTCAATTCCAGCCTTGGGCAACTGTCTGTGTGGAGTTTGCATGTCCCCACATCTCCCACACGTCTGCATGGGTTTCCTCCAGGAGCTCTGTTTCTCTCCCCCCCCACCACCCCCCCACACTGTCCAAAGATGTGCAGGGTAGGTGGATTGGCCATAGTGCCCAGGGATGTTTAAGTTTGGGTGGGTTAGACATGGGGAATGGGTCTGGGTGGGATGGTCTTCAGAGGGGCAGTGTGGACTTGTTAGGCCAAATGGCCTGTTTCCACACTGTAGGGATTCTATGAACACACCTTAAGCATAAGCTTCAACATTTTTATGCTGAAATAAACCCAAGCAGAACATACGATTCAAAACAATACATGGCTTAACATCATGAAGCCAAAAACATCAAAAAAAGTCAAAGATAGTTTCATTTAAGGTTCAGTCAGGACAGTGTGAAATAATAGATAACAAGGTGTGGCACTGGAGGAACACAGCAGGCCAGGCAGCATCAGAGGAGCAGGAAAGCTGAAAATTTTCTGAGGAAGGGTCCTGACCCAAAACGTCAGCTTTCCTGCTCCTCTGATGCTGCTTGGCCTGCTGAGTTCCTCCAGCTCTACACCGTGTTATCTCAGACTCAAGCATCGGCAGTTCTTACTATCTCTCAGTGTGAAATAATTTCTGTTTGTTGTGGATTTCCAAACATGGGCTTTACTAAGGGACACAGCACCTACCCAGCACCAACATCGAAATTCTCGCACAGCACAAAAACATGCCAACATGTCCTAACTGAATGCACTATGAAACAGCAAATTCCCCTGAACCCTCTGTGTGAGGCTCCCCAAACACGGAAGCAATCAATCTGGCAATGCTAATTCACCACACTGTCAACAATCCCAGTTTTCTGTTGTTCCTGCACCCAACGCCAAACTCACACTGTGAGAATTATGGGGCTATTGTTCCTTTGCTATTAGCTCGATCTGACGATTAGCTGTCATGCTGCTTCCTGCTTCAAAATGTGGATAGTCTAGAAATTAGAAGAATGTTATTTGAAGGGAGATGGGGAAGTATCAGAGAGGAAAAGGGAAAGTTCTGGTAAATATTGCAACTTATTTATGATAAGTCAATTCATTTCAAAATCACTCCCCTCACTGACATATATGCGAATTTTATCATATTTTTAATGAAGAAATGGTAATGCACCAATCTGTTCTGCTATATTCTGCCCATCATGTCCTATTCTTTGATTTTCAAACAGCTGAACATTTTGGATGAATCTCAATGCTGGTAGAGCAACAAAAATCGCTGATGCTTGTTACAATGTAAGTAGAAAGTGTGCGCCTAATTTATGAGTAAAATGTATCTCAAGTGGAGCATACAGCAGCCTCATTATCACATTAAACTAGAGAACTGTCTCCGCACAGCTGCCACTCTGTGCTGAAGGATTGGATAGAGATGTCTCCTCTCTCTGCTGGATCTTGGGGTTTAAAAAGATTCCATATATTTGATTGTGTTGCCCATTGGCATGTGTTGCTCTCTCAGTTGCTATTTCTACAATTTTAATACAACTGTTAAAAATTTCGGTTTGTAACACAGACTTAAGAGAAATGTGAAAACCAAAGTATCCAACTGCATCCATTTGGCCAATTAACTGAAACTAATTGCATTCAACATGCAACTGTATCATTACTTTGGTATTCGATCCCATCAAAAATGTATCGTTGCTGAAGGTTCAAGTTAATTGAATTCTTGGCACATGGTACATCAAATTCCATTCAAATTCTTCTGGAGAGATAGTTTTCAAAAAGACTGCCATTACTTGTCACAACGTAATGTAACAATTTGATGACATCTGCTCCACTTCCCCTTCCAGCTAGAAAATTAACCATTTTATCAATACCCACGGGCACCAAAACAGTCATTGTATTGAGAAATGTCATAGTCTCCATATCAGAAGCTCTAATGCTTACTACTAGATAGTTTTTTTTGCTTAACTAATTTCATACATAACTCACCCATCTGAATTCTTTAAATGGATCTGCACAGTTGTATGGAACTTGGCTCATTGATAGGCTGTGGGGAGGTGCAGTCAACTTAGCTGAACTTCACTATTGCATTATAATGCCAGGAGTGTACAGATTCTTCTACAAAATTGTTAAGTACCATTTATGTTACAGTGCTTCAATCTAAGGTGATATTATATTCTGACAGTAATGAATGGTTTCATTATCACGTTAGTTAAAACATTCCATAGGGAAATATAAAACACTCTTAAATCAATGCCCATTTTTATGCTGTGGTAGCATAAAATCAATTTATTAAAAAAAAAGCCGTTCATATCTTTTTCATTATTTCACTGTCAAACAAAAAATGCATTAGGCTTTTAAATTACACTGGTCTAATTAACTACATTGGCACTGAAACATGGTCATTTCATTTGATCTGCAAAGCCTGTATTTGAGCTTAATCGATATTTATTTATTTTTCTTTTAGACCAGAGTAAGGTTAAATTCTCTTAGCTTTTACTCTGCGCTGATTCTCTGCCTCGAGCTAAAATGACTCTGTTCCAATATCCAACAACATTAATATTTTAAAGGCATGATGAATTGTGCATATTACTCCTCATGTTGGAAATATTGCATGTGTAATTTCAAATTTGCAGTAATACACTGTAAAATTTCTCTGAAGGTAGCCTTTGTCCCAGCAAATGCGTACATTGCTATATATTAATATAAATGCTGTCTGCCACACAGACTCACCAGTGACGTTTTATCGGGTGGATCAGATGAGGTTGGGAGCAGATGAGATGTCAAACTTAGGGGAAATTGACTGTGGCTTAGAAGAACAGCTCCAACTCTCAATTTCTAGGTTTTATTCCAGCGCATAGTCACTTAAAACATTCAACAGTTTCCTGATTACAGACTTCTAGTTGCATGTCAAGTAAAACACCAGCAGCAAGGTACAGCTCTCAGGAAGCACCCTACCCCACAGTGAAGCAGGCTCTGAAGTAGACCATTTCTGAAGGAGGGTCACTGGACTCGAAACCTTGACTCTGTTTCCCTCCACAGATGCAGCCAGACCTGCTGAGTTTCTCCAGAAATTTCTGTTTCTGTTTCAGCTTTCCAGCATCCACTTACCTCTGTTTTATTATACTAGAGTCCACATTTCCATGGCATGTCTGAACAGCAAGGGGTGAGATGTCTTGGGTTGTCATGGGTCCACCTAAAGGAAAAGCAGCCTCCTGCTTGGCCTGGGGACCACAATTCCCCAGTGACTGTCAGAGACAATACCTCACTCAGCACTTTTGTCTCCAAGTGCTGCAGGGCTGTGTCACAGCAATGAGCGGAGGCTTCTAGTGGGCGAACCATAAATGCACAAGTGGCTGGGGAATTCTCTGCCAGGACCAGCAAATATCCCAGCTTCACCTGATGCCAATCCACATCAAGTTTATGGCTCTGCTTGGCTTCTGACAGGTTCAGAACAATATATAGAGCAGCTACTCTCAGACCACACAGAAAATATTCATCAAAGACTCTGACAGCGCCAAGGTACAGTTTGATGCAGCCACTGACAAGTCTTCATGCCAGTGTGTACAGGATTCCCGGAAAACCGATGTGATCCTTTAGTCCTTCAGCATTTTACCCACTCCATCCTCACTGGAGCCTGGAATAGCAGGTTAATGGGTGGTTGCTGGGAGATAAGGGACACCCATTACAAACTTAACTCAAGGCACCAGTCAGAAACCCATGCACAGATGGTGACCAGTTTTATATTTTCTAAGCAGCTTGTTCAGAGATGGTATTACACACCTCTAGAGCAGGTGGGACTTGAACTCAGGACTTTGAGGAAAAGGATGTAGGGCTATTCTTCATGAGATTTGAGAAAATAGTCTCCTGGCTAAGAAGTAGGAGCACAGCAGAAGGGTAAGATGTGTCAGTGTAGGCTTGGAGAGCCGAAGGACCTGTTCCTGTGCTGTATTGTCCTTTGTTGTTTATACTATGGGTGCAACTCAAGGGCCCAAGCGGAATTACGACATTGTTAAAAAAAAAATTGGGTGTATATGAGTTAGTCCCTGAAGTATACAGGCCAAAATACTGGATATTTATGGAAACAACATGGGCGAATCCACACCCAATTTGAAAGCATTAATCAATGTAGTGTTGACAGGTGGTTACAAGCATTAGGAGTTGAAGCCATGTATGAAGTCCTGACAGAGGTCATCCTGTGGAAGAATTTAAAAACTCAAGAAAGACAGTATGATTAAGAAATTAGCCATGGATGGAGTGGACTTATTTCTGGGGAACAGTTTGATTGGAGTGAAGGTCCTCATCTGTAATCACAGAGAGTCCAAAAGTTACAAGTAAAATTTTGGCATTTTTCCATTATGTGTGGTGACCAGAGCAATGGTAAAGCCAAACTCATCACCAGTGGGCATTGGAATACCACAGGCAGATGTTAGGGAAACCTAAAAACTTCCCTAATGATGAGGACAGTTCAAAAGAACCATTTGGCATGTCTTTGTTCATCAGGAAGCAGATCCAGAGCAAAGTGAATTAGTGTAGAAGCTCACTCTGTAATTCCTTCAGCCTCA
Source organism: Ginglymostoma cirratum (assembly GCA_024137785.1). Taxonomy (NCBI): domain Eukaryota; kingdom Metazoa; phylum Chordata; class Chondrichthyes; order Orectolobiformes; family Ginglymostomatidae; genus Ginglymostoma; species Ginglymostoma cirratum. The sequence continues at coordinate 397,353 of JAHRHZ010000023.1, forward strand.
GCTTTAGAGTGTTGTTGTATTGGAAACAGAGTTTGATGAGTAAATGGAGACATCCCCACAGATCGGAGAACAAAATGTGTCAGCACAGGATTGGAGGGCCGAAGGGCATGTTCTTGTGTTGTATTGTTCTTTGTCCTTTGTTGTTTTACAAAACTGACAACTAATTTGATTTGATTTGATTTGATTTATTTATTGTCACATGTGGTTTTATACAAAATACAGTGAGAAGCGTCGCAGAGTCTCGCCACTGTCCAGCAGCATCTAAAAACACAAAGAAAATAATGGCAGAAAAATAAAGAAATAAAGTTCAGTTTTACAGTCCTTCTTGTTATGTGCTCAGCCATGGGCCTGGAGCGGCCAGCCACAACCCCCTCACCATGCAACCAACTATAGTGACCACTCTCCAGCACCATCTCGCCTCCACTAATGCTGACATCACTATGAGTCCTCGCTGGATCTCGTCAATGCAACCGTCACCAATGCTGCCAGGTCTTGTACTGGGCCCAAGCCCGCCTCTGTCACCGCCATCAATCTGCGCTGGATGTAGACACCATGGCGAACCCGAACACACCTCCACTGCAGCAGCCAGGAGTCAGCGCTGGGTCCACCTTATCAGGGCAGAAGCCACCAGGAACCCAAACTCCAGTGCCTCCACCACAAGTCCACACAGGGCTCACTTCACAGCCACCGATGCCATCATGGCTGATGCCTTTACCATGACCAAGCTCTTCACAAGAGGTAATTAAAAAGAAGAGAAGAAAAAATGCGAAGAGAGAAAAGAAAGCAGAAAAGAAAGAAAGGAACAGCAGATGGCCATGCAATGGGCTCAGGAGCCCCAAGCCACCGCCATCTCGGATAAGCAAAAACAGAGTTTTTCATCAAATATGGCCCTGCCCAGATACTGCAAGGAGATATAGCAAATAGCACATGAAGTTCCTACAGCAAGTCATGTAAGAATATGGGAAAAACAGGCGTTGATAAAGAGGTATTTTTACATGCCCCCAGTACATATAAAGACACAGTGGCTATTCAGTGGAAATTGTTATTTACATCAGGTGGCAAGAAAACCCTCAACATGTGACTACCAGACCTGTAACAGGTTTTTGAACAATTATTCACTGGGGTATTAGCTAACTGAAAGGACACTGATTTATTTAAATGCATACATATCTACATAACAAACTGCCTGCTTTGTTTGAAACAAGGGATAAGAAAACTGGATCTGCAGCCTGAACCCAGGAATATAGAATACATAACTCTGTCATAGTAAAAAGAAAGAAGCAGTTAGCTCATTTGGCTGGATGGCTGGTTTGTAACACAGAATGATGCCAACAACGTAGGATCAATTCCTTCTCTGGCTGAGGTTACCATGAAGGACTGTCCTTCTCAGCCTCATGCCTCTCTTGACATGTGGTGACCCTCAGGTTAAACCCCCATCAGTCATCTCTCACAATCTCTAATGACAGAATGGCCCTCTGGGACTACAGCGACTTTACTTGTGTACATAACGACAGAAGCTTGCTCCATTCAGGAAAAAGATGAACCAACTGTTCCATCTCCTACAGCTGAGTCCTCTAAACCATCAGGATTACAGTGTTCTGGGAGCAGTAAGTTTGCTCAGTGTGCAAGGATTTAGGACATCCAGGTGAATTCTGTGCAATTAATTGTGCATAATGTCACTGAATCCTTTAACAGCCTCCACAGTAGCATCCTGTCCCATCTTTCATACTGTGCTGAAGAAATGATAATAAGTGAAGGGGAGACTAAGGATTTGCAGAAAGCCCTAATGTAATTATAAGAATACAGAACATTGTTGGTTGTCCTTTAGAATCCAATGTTGTTATCGTCCGGAAGTATCAGTATTTCCCAGAGTGCTTGACATAAGCTTTGAGGTGGGGAGAGTCCCTGAGGATTCTGATGAAGTGGAGGACGATCTACATTCAGATTGGAGAAGATAGAAAATGCATTGTTCTGAGGAAGGGTCACTGGGCCCGAAATATTAACTCTGTTTTCTCCTTCATAGATGCTGCCAGACCTGCTGAGCTTTTCCAGCAACTTTGTTTTTGTTGAGGAAATGCATTGAGTCTGAGGTGAGGAAATTAAAGTTCAATCAATATTATCAATTTGGGGACTCAATCCTAAAACAACAGGAATTCAAATTGTGAGATAACAAGGTTTAGAGCTGGATGAACACAGCATCAGTGGAGCAGGAAAGCTGACGTTTCGGGCCTAGACCCTTCTTCAGAAAAGAAGTAGGAGCACAGAAGAAGGGGAAGATGTGTCAGTGTAGGCTTGGAGAGCCGAAGGGCCTGTTCCTGTGCTGTATTGTCCTTTGTTGTTTGTACTATGGGTGCAACACAAGGCCCAAGAGGGATTATGACATTGTAAACAAACATTGTGTGCATATGACTTAGACCATGTAGTATACAGGCAAAAAGACTGGATATTTATGGAAACAACATGGGCAAATCCACACCCAATTTGAAAGCATAAGTCATTTTTTCTGAAGAAGGGTCTAGGCCCGAAACGTCAGCCTTCCTGCTCCTATGATGCTGCTTGGCCTGCTGTGTTCATCCAGCTCTAAACCTTGTTATCTCAGATTCTCCAGCATCTGCAGTTCCTACTATCTCAGAAATTCAAATTTTTCACTTTGGCTGTTGCACTGATATTGTTTGATTAGCGAAAAGCAGTTGTAGATTTGTATAGAATAAGAGGGTCAGAACATTCAAATACTGTTCCCGCAGACATAATGAACATTTTTAGCCCAGAGCAACAGCTCAGAAGATAGTCTTCAGGAACAGATTTTGAGTCTAATGAGACCATAAGATATCCTACATTGGCCATTCAGCCCAACAAGCCCACACCAAGCATCCCACCCAGACTCACCCCCCTACCCTAACCCTGTAATTCCCACAGCTAACCCACCTAGCCTGCACACCATGGGCAATGTAGTATGGCCAGTCCACCTAGCCTAACATCTTTGGGCTGTGGGAGAAAACCAGAGCACCCAGGGAAACCCATGCAGACACAAGGAGAATGTATAAACACCACACAGACAGTTGCCTGAGGGTAGAATTGAACCTGGGTCCCATGGATCTGTGAGGCAGTAGTGCTAACCACTGAGCCACCATGGGGCATCTTTTTTATAGAAGCAGATTTAGGCTATTTGTCCCATTGAGTCTGCTCTGCCATTCGATCATGGCTGATATATTTCTCAACTTCATTTTCCTGCCTTCTCCCCGTAACACTTGACCACTTTATTAAACAAGAACCTATCTGTCTAATCTCTGTCTTCAATGACCTGGCCTCCACAGCCCTCTGCAGCAATGAGTTCCACAGATTCACCATCTTCTGACTGAAGAAATCCTTTCTCATCTCAGTAGTAAACAGTCATCCCTTCACTCTGAGGCTATGTCCTCAGGCCCTAGTCTCTCCCACTCATGGAAACATCTTCTCAACATCCACTCTATCCAGACCTCTCAGAATTCTGTAAGTTTCAATCAGATCCCTGCTCATCCTTCTAAACCCCTCCTCATACGACAAGCCCTTCAGCCCCAGGATCTTTCTTGTAAATTCCCTCTGGACCCTCTCCAATACAAGCACATCCTTCCTTTGCTACAGGGACCAAAACTGCTCATAATGTTCCAAATGTGGTCCGATCAGAGCCTTATACAGCCTCAGCAGTACATCCTTGCTCTAGTATTCTAATCTTCTTGAAATGAATGTTAGTATTGCATTTGCCTTCCTAACCTCCAACTGAACCTGAATGTTAACGTAAGGAGTCCTAGTTCAGGATTCTCTTAAGTCCCTTTTTGCTTCAGATTTTCGAAGCCTTTACCCTTTCAGAAAAGTCTGCACTTCTTCCTTCCAAAGTGTGTAATCTCACACTTTCCTACATTGTACTCCACCTGCCACTTCCTTGCCCACCTGCTAGCTTGTCCAAGTCCTTCTGCAGCCTCCCTGCTTCCTCAGTATTACCTGCCTCATGAACTATCTTTGTGTAATTGCAAACTTAGCAACAATGTCCTCAGTTCCTATGTCCAGATCACTAATGTATAATGTGAATAGTGGTGACACTCACGCAGACCTCTGCAGAATTCCACTAGTCACCGGCTGCCATCCTGAAAAAGACAACATTATCCCCACCCTCTGCCTTCTGCCAGTCAGCCAATCCTTGATCCTACGTCTGTGACACTACCCACGCCCTCCACCTCCTCCAGAACTTCCAATTCCCTGGTCCCCAACACTTCATTTTTACTATGGACGTCCAGTCCCTATACACCTGTATTCCCCATGCTGATGGCCTAAAGGCCCTCCGCTTCTTCCTGTCCCACAGAACGGACCAATCCCCCTCCACCGACACCCTCATCCGCTTAGCCGAACTCGTCCTCACCCTCAACAACTTTTCTTTCAATTCCTCCCACTTCCTACAGACAAAGGGGGTAGTCATGGGTACCCGCATGGGCCCAAGCTATGCCTGCCTCTTTGTAGGCTATGTGGAACAATCCCTCTTCTGCACCTACACTGGCCCTAAACCCCACCTCTTCCTCCGTTACATTGATGACTGCATCGTCGCCGCCTAGTGCTCCCACGAGGAGCTCGAACAGTTCATCCACTTCACCAACACCTTCCACCCCAACCTGAAGTTCACCTGGACCATCTCCAACACTTCTCTTTCCTTCCTGGACCTCTCTGTCTCCATCTCGGGCAACCACCTAGAAACAGATGTCCATTTCAAGCCCACTGACTCCCACAGCTACCTGGAATACACCTACTCCCACCCACCCTCCTGCAAAAATGCCATCCCCTATTCCCAATTCCTTCGCCTCCGCCACATCTGCTCCCAGGATGAGACATTCCACTCCCGCACATCTCAAATGTCCTCATTCTTCAAGGACCGCAACTTCCCCCCCACAGTGGTCGAGAACACCCTCGACCGTGTCTCCCGCATTTCCCGGAACACATCCCTCACGCCCTATCCCCGCAACAATAACCAAAAAAGAATCTCCCTTGTCCTCACAAACCACCCCACCAACCTCCAGATCCAACGCATCATCCTCCGACACTTCCGCCATCTGCCATCAGACCCCACCACCAAAGACATTTTTCCCTCCCCATCCTTATCTGCCTTCCGGAGGGACCACTCCCTCCGCGACTCCCTTGTCCGGTCCACACTCCCCTCCAGCCCCACCACACCCGGCACTTTTCCCTGTAACCGCAGGAAGTGCTACACCTGCCCCCACACCTCCTCCCTCACCCCAATCCCAGGCCCCAAGAAGACTTTCCACATCAGGCAGATGTTCACCTGCACATCTGCCAATGTGGTATACTGCATCCGCTGTACCCGTTGTGGCTTCCTCTACATCAGGGAAACCAAGCGGAGGCTTGGGGACCGCTTTGCAGAACACCTGCGCTCAGTTCGCAACAAACAACTGCACCTCCCAGTTGCGAACCATTTCAACTCCCCCTCCCATTCCTCAGATGACATGTCCATCCTGGGCCTCCTGCAATGCCACAGTGATGCCACCCGAAGGCTGCAGGAACAGCAAATCATATTCAGCCTGGGAACCCTGCAGCCCAATGGCATCAATGTGGATTTCACAAGCTTCAAAATCTCCCCTCCCCCAACCGCATCCCAAAACCAGCCCAGCTCATCTCCACCTCCCTAACCTGTTTTCCCTCTCACCTCAAGCCACACCCCCATCTCCTATCTACTAACATCATCCCGCCCCCTTGACCTGTCCGTCCTCCCTGGACTGACCTATCTCCTCCCTACCCCCCTACCTACACTCACCTTTACTGGCTCCATCCCCGCCTCTTCGACTTGTCTGCCTCCTCTCCACCTATCCTCTCCTCTATCCATCCTCTATCCGCCTCCCCCTCTCTCCCTATTTATTTCAGAAAAAAAAAAAACTCCCCCATTTCTGATGAAGGGTTTAGGCCCGAAACGTCAAGTTTTCCTGCTCCTATGATGCTGCTTGACCTGCTGTGTTCATCCAGCCCCATGCTTTTTATTCTTGATCCATGCCAATACCTTGCCCCTAACTTTTGTTTTATTTAGCAGCCTCCTGCGCAGCACCTTGTCAAAGGCCTTCTCAAAATCGAAATAGATCACATTCACTGGCTCTCCTTTGTCAAACTTGCTCATTACCTCCTTAAAGAACTCTAACAGATTTGTCAGGTATGACCTCCCGCTGATGAAGCCATGCTAACTCAGCCCTATTTTACCATGCACTTCCAAGTACTCCGCAATGTCATTCTTAATAATGGGCTCTAAAATCTTACCAATGACCAAGGTCTGGTATCTGGCTTATAGTTTTCCTTCTTCTGTGTCCCTCCCTTCAGTCCTTTCAGCTTCCTCAGCACCTTCTCCTTAGTGAGGGTCACTATACTCACCTCTGTTCCCTGACTCTCTTAAAGGTCTGGTTTGCGACTGGTATCTTCCACCATAAGGACTGATGCAAAGAACTTATTCAGTTCCTCTGCTATTTCTTTGTTCCCCATTACTACTTCTCCAGCCTCATTTTCTAGCGGTCCAATGTCCACTCTTGCCTCTCTCTTACTTTTTATTTATCTAATAAAATCTGTTGCAATCGTCTTTTATATTACTAGCTAGCTTACTCTCATTTTTCATCATCTCTGCCTTTATTATTTCTTTAGTTGTCCTATGCTGGTTTCAAATTCTTCCCAAATCCTTTGGCTTCCCACTAATCTTCACCACATTGTCTGCTTTTCCTTTTGTTTGTACATTGTCTCTATCTTCCCTCGTCAGCCACGCTTGCCTCATCCTCCCCTTAGCATGTTTTTTCTTCCTTGGGATGAATTTCTGCTGTGCCTCCCAAATTACCCCCAGAAACTCCTGCCATTGCTGCTCCACTGTCTTTCCTGTTAGGCTCTGCTTCCAATCAACTCTGACCAGTTCCTCCTTCATCTTTGTGGTTACCGCTACTCACTTGTAATACTGTTACATCTGATTCCAGCTTCTACCTCTCAAACTGCAGGGTGGATTCTATCATATTATGGTCACTGCTCCCTAGGGATTCGTTACCCTGAAGCTCCCTAATCAAGTCTGCCTCATTACCCATCACCAAATCCAGAACCACCTGTTCCCTACTGAGCTCTACCACAAACTGCTCCAAAAATTCATCTTTTAGACATTCCGCAAATTCCTTTTCTTGAAATCCACTACCAACTTGATTTTCCCAGTCCACAAGCATATAGAAGTCTCCCGTGCTTACTGTGAATGCGCCTTTCTTACATTCCTTTTCTATTGCCCGATTTATTTTCTTCCCAACATCCTGATCCTATGCCTTCTGACTCTATATCATTTCTTGCTATCAATTTAATTGCATTTCTTACAGACATGACAACCTCGCCCCATCTGCCCATCAGCCTGTCCTTTCGATAGGACGTGTACCCTTGGATATTTAGTTCCCAGCCCTGATCCCCTTGCAGCCACGACTCTAATATCCATAACATCGTAATTTTAATTTCAATCTGCACTAAAAGCTCATTTATTTTGTTTTGTATACTGTGTGCATTTAAGTACAACACCCTCACTCCTGCATTGACTGCGCCCCACCCCCACGCCCATCATTTAGTTGTCCCCCTATCTACTCTGCTTGAAGTTAGATTCCTGATGCTTTCCATTCTCTCTGTTCTATTTCTTGTTCTGGAAACTTTAACAACCTCTGCTGAGCCCTTCCCCTTTTTAACATTCTCCATAATTTTCCATGCAAACAACAATGTTGCCCCACCTCCCACCACACCCCCACCCACCCCCTAGTTCTTAGTTGCAAGCCCTAGTTACGCGATTGGCCAGGATTCTGGTCCCAGCATGGTTCAGGTGAAGCCCATCCCATTGGAACAGCTCCCTCCTTCCCCAGTACTGGAGCCAATGTCCCATGAATTTGAAGTTCTGAGGAAAGGTCACCAAAACCAAAATGTTAACTTTGATTTCTCTTCACAGATGCTGCCAGACCTTTTCCAGCAACTTCTGTTTTTGTCCCATTAATTTGAACCTGTTTCTTCCGCACCAATCGCTGAGCTATCTGTTTACCTCTTTAATCTAGTTGGCCCTGTGCCAAGTTGCTCATGGCTCAGGCATTATTCCTGAGTGGCACAAACCTCCCTGCCAGGATATTGGTGCCCCTCCGGTTTAGGTATAACCTGTCCTTCTTGTACAGGTCCCCCCTGCCCAAGAAGACATCCCAATGATCCACATACCTGAAGTCCTCCCTCTTACACCAGCTCTTTCGCCACATGTTTAACAGCACTATCTTCCCATTCCCAACCTCACTGGCACATGGCACAGGAAGTAATCCAGAGATTACAAAAGTAGAGGTCCTGTTTTTTCAACTTCCTACCGAACTCCCTGAATTCCCTTTGCAGGACCTTATCTCTCTTCCTGCCTGCGTTATTAGTACCAATGTGTATCATGACCACTGGCTGGTCACCATCCCTTTTTCAGACTTCCCTGTGCCCGTTCAGGGGACATCCTTCACCCTGGCATCAGGGAGGCACATACAATCCTGGATTCTCACCCGCAGCCAGAGAAACACCTATCTGTGCCCCTCACTATACAGTCCCCTATCACTTTGCCGTTCTGCACACTGATCCTCCCTGCTGTATAACAGAGCCAGCTGTGGTGCCAGGGCTCTGGCTATTCCTCTCACCGTCCCCGATAGACCATCACCCCCAACAGTATCCATATCGGTGTACATGTTTGAGAGGGGAATAGCCTGCCTCCTCCCACATAGCAGTCACCTGTCTATCTGCCTGAACCCTGGGTGTGCCCATGTCTCTAAAACCCGTCTCTATGATGCTTTCTGCGTCCTGCATGCTCCCACCTGAGTCCAAGTGCCACTCCAACGCATCCATGAGGACTGACAGGAACTATAAATGGTCACATATCCTGTCAGGGACGTTCAAACTGTCTCAGATTCCCACAGGAGAAGCGCTACTCACTGCCATTTTTACCCTCTAGCATATAATATTAAAAATACATATCTATTAAATTAATTCATAGCTAACTAGATGGTCACTAATGTTAGATTCTCACGACAGAATACTAAAGACACCCTTCTGTAAACAATGGTCTCGGTATTTCTAAAAATCCCAGGACTGTTCTGCTCTGCCACGCACGTAAATCCCATTACTCTAAAGTTAACGTTAACTCAAAGTTATCTAAAAGTTACAGTTAATGTATATTGAAGATAAGGAACAAGAGAATCACCTGATCATCACTTACCAATCAGGTACTCAGAGGACTATTCCCTTTCACTGAATATAAGTGAATTTTATTGAAGAGTGTAGTTAAGACACACAAGCCATGATTCATTATTTTAGAGCTGGAGCTATAGCCAGCTGTCACTTCCTGTCACAGCTCTTCGTGGGCAAACAGAGGAAGATTCTTACTTTATTATCACCCAGTGGAAAGCGATGTCATTCAGGTTGAAATGAAGAGGTGTGAGAAATGGTTTTAATTTGTGAAGGGCAGAGAGTTTCTCTGTTAATTGTTTTCCATGTTCATGGTTGTGCTGCCAAGCAGCTGGTCCATCTCCTCAAATAGGGGCACGGCAGACCCTGCTTCCAATTCAAAACGTCTTGCACCCAGGTCTGTCTGCGGATATACACAATCTTGATGGATCCTGCTGTATGTTTTATTGTGGAACAGAAGTCATTGAAATTACTGTTTCTGATTTTCAGACATGAAATAACAAGAGGCCTGAGCTTAAAATAACCATTGTGTACCCTTTAAACTCACACCTTGGAAGTTTCCATTTCAAAAACACATTTAAGTATTTTTCATCTCCTCTTCCCTTTGAAATAAGTAGAAATGATTTACTTAGAAATGATTCCATTTTACTGGGGACAAACTAAGCAGAATTGTGCTGAGCCATTGCCAATGGGTTAAGAGGAACGAAGATGTCACGGGAGGGAAGGGTTCCCAATGTCACCCTGCATCTTGCCCTTGTCCCAATGAAACAATCGCAAAGAAACCAGCAGCTACTAGCTCCAGGTCCCTCACTCCATCCCAATTCAGAATGTCCTTTACCAATGCTTTACTCACTGGGGCCCTTTCTTTACGGGAATTCCATGACCCACGGAAGACCCACGCCCCAAAACCCCTGACAACAATGACCATCGACCCAGCAACATTACCACCTGTCCTCAGCCACCACAACATGGTTTGGACTGCCTTTCTGCCTCTTGCACCACCAGAGCTCACATATCCTACACTGAGGAAGCTACATCTGTCCATGATTGGCTGATAAGGATAGAAGCTCTCTGGGGCCGTTCAATATCCTTAGCTAGGGCAACAGCCACAATGGAACCAGAAAAGTGTGGTCCCAGGTTCACACACCCATACAAATCAGGGTTTGTTTCCCCCTGCACTTGCCTCACAACTACCTTAAGTCCCATAGCTAGGTACCTGCCACCTCTGACAAATTCTGTTTGGCATTTCAGCTCTGGTTTACAATTCTCATGAAGAGAGGCTGGATCAGTTAGGACACCATTCTCTGGAATTTAGAATTGAACAGCTAGGCAGAATCTCAGAAACCTACAAAATTCTAACAAGACTAGACAGGATAAACCCAAGAAGGACGTTCCTGTTGGCCGGGCAGTCCAGAACCAGGGGTCACAGTCTAAGGAAACAAGATAGGCCATTTAAGTCCAAGATGAAGAGGAACATCTTCACCCAGAGAATGGTATTCTCTGCCATAGAAAGCAGTGGAGGCCAAAAATTGAATGTTTTTCAAGAAGGAATTAGATATAGGGCTAAAGGGAGAAAGCAGAAGCAGGGGACAGAGTTGAACGATCAGCCATGATCCTATTGAATGGTGGCCTACGTTTTCTAGTTTCTATGTTTAAATAATTTACCCATGGGTCAGCACCATAAATTATATCAAAATAAAGTTTACTGTCAAATCTTCACAGCTAAAATGAGAAAAGCGATTGTTAAAATAGAATCTTTATCTTACAGGATAGGTGCTTCTTGCTATGGTTTTCCCATCCTCCTCGAGATCATCACTCAATCTCTGTTACTGATTTCCTCAGAGCAGAGGTTGTAAGATTAATCTTAATGCTTTCAAATACAATAAACCTGTCAGGATATCCTACATAGTTGCAAAGAGTCATGTTGCTATGCAATGTTTGATGGGGAGGCAATGGCCTAACGGTATTAATTCAGCTAATGTCTGGGGACTCAAGTTTAAGGCCCACCATGGCAGTTGGTAAAATTTGAATTCAATAAAAAAAATCTGGAATTAAGAATCTACTGATGACTGTGAATCTATTGTCAATTGTGGAAAAAAAAACATCTGGTTCACTAATTTGCTTCAGGGAAGGATACCTGCCATCATCATCTAGCAAAAGTACTGAAGACTTGTGCTCCAGAACTTGCTGCTCCCCCAGCCAAGCTGCTCCTGTACAGTTACTATACTGGTATCTACCCGACAATGTGGAAAATTGCCCAGGTGTGTCCTGTATATAAAAAGCGGGACAATCTCATTCCGGCCAATTACCGTCCCATCAGTCTCCTCTCGACTATCAGTAAAGTGATGGAAGGTGTCAGTAACAGTGCTATCAAGCAGCACCTGCTCAGCAATAACCTGCTCAGTGACGCCCAGTTTGGGTTCCACCAGGGCCACTCAGCTCCTGACCTCATTACAGCCTTGGCTCAAACATGGACAAAAGAGCTGAATTCCAGAGGGTGAGGGGAGAGTGTCAGCCTTTGATATCAAGGAGTGAGGCATCAAGGAGCCCTGGAATCAGTGGGTATCAGGGGGCAAATGCTCCAGTGGCTGCATTCATTCCTAACTGCTACAGACAGATTGAGAGTTCTAAGATAAATCCCTTCCCCACTTCTCATCACCAGTCCATAAGTAGAACATGATTTAATTTTTGGAACAAAAACAGAAGTTGCTGGAAAAGGTCAGCAAATCTGGCAGCATCTGTGAAGAAAAAAGTCAGAGTTAACATTCCGGTCCAGTGACCCTTCCTCAGAACTTTCGGTTTTTATGATTTAATTTTTATTTCCTTATTAAACAATAATGGAAAATTTCCCCAGTCCCCCTGTTTGTAGGCACTGTTATAAAGTTTAACCAGATGTTCAGATTATTTCAAATTCTCTTTAATGTGGGATGGGTGAATGTAGAATACTATCAAGGCAAGTAAACCCAAAATCTCACAGCGAGATATACAATTAAAAGGCTTAAGAGATGATTCGATTTGCAACAACTTAAGTTGACAGTGTAAGGGCTACATATAACATTTCTCTAAGCTGGGAAATATGGATTGGAGTTGTTATTGAACATTACAGCACAGTACAGGCCCTTCGGCCCTCGATGTTGCGCCGACCTGTGAAACCAATCTGAAGCCCATCTAACCTACCCTATTCCATTATCATCCATATGTTTATCCAACAATTGCAGAAAATTAAACAGTTGTTTTTTTCATAACTCTTTGGGGGGTTTAAGTTGAACAAAAATTACCCAGCAATAGGATTTGGATTTAGTTAAAGTTACACTTTGTCACAGGTCCTATGTTGGGATTTAAAGGAGGGTGTAGTTTAAGTTTGTATATTAATAATTGATAATGCCATTTTTGCACTTATTAAAGCATTTTTTATGATAGAGAAGTTTTGTTTCTTGTTTCCTTGCTCATTGATGGAACCTGGTGAGAGTTTCTTTTGTCCTTTATAGCAGAGTTGGGTGAAATAACCATCATAGTCATTCAGTTGGTCACTTACACGTTTGTGATCGCAGGTGGAATGTTGAAGCTCAATCTCCAGTGCACTTTTCCCACCAGGGTAATGGTAAAAGCAACTGAGAGATACCAGTTAGTCCATGTTTTTTGTTTTTAAATGGAGTTCAAAGGCCCAAGGCTTGAGTTAGCAGACTGGAATTCCTTTATAGGGGTGGCTGATTGGCTCTTCAGCTTTTGAGACGCCGTAGCCATAAAAATCTCTGATGTACTTTTAAATCAATTTCTGGGATGTGGGCATGGCTGGCTGGCCAGAATTGACTCCCTGTCCTTAATCACCCTTGAGAAGGTGGGGGTGAGCTGCCTTCTTGAAACCACTGCAGTCCATCTGCTGTACATAGACCCACAATGCCCTTCGGGGGGAATTCCAGGATTTTGACCCAGTGACTCGGAAGGAACTGTGATATATTTCCAAGTCAGGATGGTGAGTGGCTCAGAGGGGAACTTGCAGGGGTTGGTGTTCCCATGTATCTGCTGCCCTTGTCCTTCTAGGTGGAAGTGGTCATGGGTTTGGAAGGTGCTATCTGAGGAGCCCTGGTGAATTTCTGCTGGGCATCTTGTAGATAATACACACTGCTGCTACTGAGCATAAATTATAACAGTCGAGTTGTCCAATTATCTTCTCTTCTCACTGATTTCCCAACTACAGATAGTTGCCTTTTCAGCTAAACTGTTCTTTTCTGCATGGAGCTTTCCTCTTACCTTCGTCTGCCTTCTTTTTCTACTAATTGGGACCTTGGAACTGATCTTCAGTGATCTCTGGATTGTTTTGAGCAGCCTATTGAAAATTTTGCAACAAGTCTCACCTTTGTTTCTGGAAAGTATTCAATATAATTAATATTTTGGAACAGTTAAATGTAATAAACCCTTGGAATGCTTTATCCCCTCAATGTTACAATGTTTACTGAGTGTTGGCTCCTTCAGCACAAATTGATAGGAAAAAGAAATTCATCACAACCAGCATTTACTGATGTATTTTCAAATTCTCATATAAATACTGTACCAGAAAGTGCTGTAGGCACTTTACATCATTCGAGGTAAAAGTTTCCTTTATTGCCACATATGGACTTTTACATCATGTTCCTGCTAAAGGAGGAATCCAGAGAAACTGCAAATAGCACTTGAGAATATGTTTTGTGTTTATTGTATTGTATGCATTTAAATTTGTCACAAATTGGTCTCCAAATATATCTCCCTTTAAAGAAGTGCTCCTAATGCTTCAGTGAGAGTGACAATCAAAAAGACAGCCAATGCACAGCCTTTATTCTCCCATTCTGTACAAGTGCAGCCAGGGCCTCTTGGGAAATACGAACCAACCAAGAACGAGCAGGCAACTGTTTCACCAGTTTGTCTACAGCATGTGAAATATGAGGCTTTTGTTTTGTTGGGAAGGTACAATTACAACTTGAGAACAATTTTCAAATCCATTTAATCATTCCTGGCCCGAAAGGTAATTAGATTGATGGAGCTTATAGCTCCTCTTACTCGGAGCTTACTTTATCGCTGCATACCTATTCAGTCACTGAATTATTTGATTCAGTAATTTCAATCTGAAAACCATTCACCACTGAAATTTATCATCAGAATCAGAC
>JAHRHZ010000023.1:411812-428006 GCA_024137785.1 Ginglymostoma cirratum
TGGAGCCAGTAAAGGTGAGTGTAGGTAGGGGGGTAGGGAGGAGATAGGTCAGTCCAGGGAGGACGGACAGGTCAAGGGGGCGGGATGATGTTAGTAGATAGGAGATGGGGGTGCGGCTTGAGGTGAGAGGGAAAACAGGTTAGGGAGGTGGAGATGAGCTGGGCTGGTTTTGGGATGCGGTTGAGGGAGGGGAGATTTTGAAGCTTGTGAAATCCACATTGATGCCATTGGGCTGCAGGGTTCCCAGGCTGAATATGATTTGCTGTTCCTGCAGCCTTTGGGTGGCATCACTGTGGCATTGCAGGAGGCCCAGGATGGACATGTCATCTGAGGAATGGGAGGGGGGGTTGAAATGGTTCGCGACTGGGAGGTGCAGTTGTTTGTTGCGAACTGAGTGCAGGTGTTCTGCAAAGCCGTCCCCAAGCCTCCGCTTGGTTTTTTTCCTCTCACCTATCCCCTCCTCCCACCTCAAGCCACACCCCCATCTCCTATCTACTAACATCATCCCGCCCCCTTGACCTGTCCGTCCTCCCTGGACTGACCTATCTCCTCCCTACCCCCCTACCCACATCACCTTTACTGGCTCCATCCCCACCTCTTCGACTTGTCTGCCTCCTCTCCACCTATCCTCTCCCCTATCCATCCTCTATCCGCCTCCCCCTCTCTCCCTATTCATTTCAGAACCCTCTTCCCCTCCCCCATTTCTGATGAAGGGTCTAGGCCCGAAACGTCAAGTTTTCCTGCTCCTATGATGCTGCTTGACCTGCTGTGTTCATCCAGCCCCATGCTTGTTATCTCAGAAATGCTCCAGCCACTTTGTATAGCTGAGAAGTCTCCACCCTGGACAGAAATCTGAAAGTTCACCATAGAGGGCAGGTCAACACATCAGCAAAACACTACAACAGTATACAGAAAATGGAATTTGCAAATTTACCGAAACAGTGATATCTATGAATACTTTCATTGTATGTTTAAGTTACTAATGTCACATGATCCAGAACAGGAACAGCACAGTGACCTTGATGGTATTTTAATTAACTCGAACAGGCATATTGTCACATACCTACAGGGCGGGTACAACTTGAACACAGGCCTGCTGACCAAAAGGTAGGGACAATACTACTGCGCCACAAGAGCTGGAACAGTGACCTTGCAAACTTACTCAATCTTCAGTGTCCACCATGGACATAAGGAAATGCTGAAGTATCTGGTTAAACATGGGGTCCAATCCATCAATACGTACATTCCCGGACTGAATATTTCTCAAGGGGCCACAGGGACAGCCTAGAAATTAAAATAACAGATTCTCAAACTTGAGCATTCACATTATGTTATCACTCTCAATTTCTAACATAAAAACTTTTGGCACGTTTACTAAAGTAATGAAAGTATTTCTTCCATCATTATTACATTCCCTTCAGTTAACACAAAAAGGTAAATAAAAAGCAAACCTAATGTTCTATCATTCTTACATCTGGATCTTTAATTTAAAGATTATTTATGAGGATTGAAGTAAAACTTCAAAGACTGGGAACTAGATTGAAGTTGGAGTTGATTGGTGGAGAGTGTGTTTCACCAGAGATCACAGCAAAAAAGTGAAAGCTTTATTCCAGCTGTGGCACTGTCTCCTTCTCAAATCCAACAGAGCAGCATTTAGTCAGTGTCTTTCGACACAAAATGCATTATTGGTCTAAAATCATAAATACTGATGCCATGCAGACAGGCAGTGGTCATCAACTCAGTTCATGCACAAGGACAGAAAACAAAGTGAACAGATCAAGGAGCTGCTGTGTGTGTACATTATAGGAACATAGAAACAGGAGTGGGCCAATCAGCCGCTGAAGTCTGTTCTACATAATATTGTCAATTAATTAACAAACATACAGTTAGTATTTCCCTATTAATGTATACAACACCCTTATTCAAATTTGTGACCTGCATGAGATTTCAATCTACAAACACTAAAATAGATTCTACAATCTGACAATTAGGTAGAACATGGAGAATGCTGGAGAAACTCAACAGGTCTGACAGTATTTAGTAGGGAAGAGCCTAGTGGTATTATCACTAGATTATTAACCCACAGACTCAAGTAATGTTCTGAGTACCTGGGTTTGAATCCTGCCATTTGAATTCATTAATAAACTGGAAATAATAGTCTAATGGTGACCATGAAACCATTTCTGATTGTCAGGAAAAACCCATCTAGTTCATGAATGAACTTTAGGGAAGGAAATCTACCACTCTTACGTGTGACTCCAGACCCACAGCAATGCAGTTGAACCTTAACAGCCCTCTGGGCAATTAGGGATGGACGATAAATGCTGGCCATGCCATCCATGACCCCATTCCACGAATGAATAAAAAATTAGCTGTAGAGAGAAGTAGAGTCAATGCTTTGAGTCTGAATGACTCAACTCTGTAATTTCAGTTGTTTGGTCCCCTTTGATTAGTTAACAATTGCAAATATACTGACTTTAAAATAAATCTTAAAAATCGTACAGCTGGGTAATACAGAATATGGCATCAGCCACTTCCAGATCTGCAGAGGAATATGAAATATTAGAGAGGACTTAAAGAATGAGCTTTATGGTAGGAATGGGGCCCAGGACTTCTTTCCCTAACAAACACTTTCTAAATAAATTACTGCTCATTAAACCTAATGCCAAGTTCAAACCACACAGAGTGCCACCAGTCTGAGCAAACCTGAAACTTGGACCTGGCTCCAATCAATTTGTTATATCCACTTTCAGGCTCCTCAGATAAATCTATTCTCTATTAACAGAGAAAACATAAAACTTCATATCAGTGCAACGTTGTACTCACCATCATTTATATGATGAGACTGAATATTAAGTAAACAATCTTATTCAAAATTGAAAAAGTCTACACTCTACAAATAGTCTGCATTAATGTTCATTGGGCTGAGTGCAAATTAGTTCCACATTTCTCTATCGTTACAACAGTGCCAAGTGAAACACGTTGAGATATTCTGAACTACAGACGTAGAGAACTGGAGTAGGCCATTCGGCCCTTTGAATCTGTTCTGCCATTCACTATAATCATGCTAATCCTCTATCTTTACATCATTACCCAATTCTCTTCTCAAACCCTTTGACACCATTAACATCTAGAAAGCTATTTCTTTCTTTCTTAAATATACTCAGTGACGTGACCTCCACGGGCTCACCACCCTCTGGGCAAAGAAATTACTCATCATTTCAGTCTGAAATGGCCTACTCTGTATCCTTGAGACCATAACCATTTGCTCTGGATCTAGCAACCAGGGGAAACATCCTCCCTGCACCCAATCTGTCCAGCCCCAGTCAGACTGTTTCATGTTTCAATGAGATTCCCTTTCATTCTTCTAAACTCCACTGAATACAGGCCCAATTGACCCAATCTCTCCTCATACAACAAACTTGTCTTCCCATGAATCAGTCTGATGAACCTTCACTGCGCTCCCTCTATGACAAGTCTATCCTTCCTCAGATAAGGAGACCAAAATCACACACAGTACTCCAGGTGTGGCCTCACCAGAGCCCTGCACAACTGCAGCAAGTCATCCCTGCTCCTGTACTCAAATCCTCTCACTATGAAGACAAACACGAGGACTGAGTATGTGTGGTTGTTGGGTAAGAAAGCAGATTTTTTTATTTTCGACAAGTCTAATTTAGATTATGAAATCCACTGTTTAAATTGTGTGATTGCCAACCTTAAACAGGGATTTTAATGGTTCCAGTGAAAGGGCAATTAGATTAAGAACCAGCTGAAACTTATTCTAGGAATGCTGGGAGGTAGAAGTCCTGACAGTGGTCAGTCTGCAGCGAAAGCTGTACACCTTCAGCAGGTTTCCATGGAGGCACAGTGCACAGGGAATGAGGCAAGTTTGGGAAGATAGTGTGAGAAAAACTGGTGAGAAAAAGCTAGGCCTGGTGGGGAGAAACCCTCTGTGAAATTCACCAAAACTGATACGTTACTGACTTCTGGCAAAATGCAGCCCTTTTTGTACCTTCTTCTGTGAAAACAGATTGCAAGTAATATTTTTAATTTGTTCACAAGATTCGAGTGTCACTGTCTGGCCTTGTACTTGCAGTCCATCCCTAACTGCCATTGAACTGAGTGTCTTACTCAACCCTTTCAAAGGGCAGTTAAGAGTCAAGTTAAGAGCTGTGGGTCTGGAGTCACTTATAGGCCAGACCAGGTAAGGATGGCAGATTTCCTTCCTTAAGGACATTAGCGAACTAAAGGGTTTTATGTTATTTTGCTACATGGTCACCATTAGACTAGCTTTTAATTCCAGACTTTCATCGAATTCAAATTTCACCACCTTTTGTGTTGGGATTTGCAGCCATTATCCCAGAACTTTAAACTGGAACTCTGGCTTACTGCAACCACTCTATCATTTCTGTGTTCTCCATTATGAATTCTCCTGTTTCAGACTGTAAGGGCCTACATGTAAATAAAAGCAAAGTGCCACGGAAGCTGGAATTCTAAAACAAGCACAGAACTGAAGTAGAGTCATATTTGACTCAAAAATCATTAACTCTGTTTCCCTCCCTGTATTTGCTGCCAGGCCTGCTGAGTTTCTCCTATACTTTCTGCATAGGGAGCTAACCTTATTCTTCTTACATCCTTATAGAAGCCTTTACAATCTGTATTCAGTTTCTTGCGAGTTTACTCTGGTACTCTCTTTATTTCAACTTAATCAATTTCTTGGTCCTCCCTTGCTGAATTCTAAATTGGTCTCAACTTCAGATTTGCTGTGTTTTTCAGCAATTTTATAGGACTCCTGTTTAGATCTAATACAGTCATTAATTGATTCGGTTAGCCATAGTCAGGCCACTTTTCCCATTGAGTTTTTGCACCAGAAAGGGATTTATAACAATTTCAATGCATGCACTTGCTAAATATCAGCCATTGCCTATTCATGGTCAAGTTGAGGATGTGGAGATCCTACTGAACCTGAGAAAGACAGGACTCTCAGATAGTCGAGAGGTGATGGGAATGACCTGCCTGTGAATTGGATGACAGTGAGAGAGTATTGCACATTATCAGTTTCACCATCTTGTCTTGGCCCTGTCTGGGCCCAATAGTGGGATGTGTCTAGACAGCTGAAGACCAAAGGTGATGACATCTGTGTCTTGTCATGCTTGGCATGTTCCACAACATGGAGCTGGCCCGCTTCAAGACCAATGGACCTGAGAATAGCCCCATTTCCTCAATCTGCTGATATCAGCCCAGTGTCAGAATCGATAAATCCCCACCAACAGTAGGAAACCAGACAGCTACCCTCATGAGGATATTCTTACTGTTGAGCCGTTTTTGGGGTGTGGCTGCTGTCTCATACAGATGAGAGCTGGGTAACAGTGAGGACCAATAAGGGATGAGCTTCTGTACAGAGTGTAGTGAGCCTGCCCTTGAGAGTTGCAAGTCCCCTCTTAGGAACATAAGACCAGAAGTAGGCCATTCAGCCCCTCAAGTCTGTTCCACCATTCAATGAGTTTATGTCTGACCTGTGACTTAACTACATTTACCTGCTTTTGGCCCACATCCCATAATATCTTTACTTAACAAAAATTTATCAACTTCCGTTTTAAATTAATTGATCCTATATTCACTGCCATTTATGGAAGAGAGTTCCAAACCTCTCCCACCCTTTGCGTGTGGAAGCACTTCCTAACATCTCTCTTGAACTGTCTGGCCCTCATTCTCGGGCAACGCCCCCGGTTCTAGAATCTTCAACCTGTGGAAATAGTGTGCTTTTATCTACCGTGTCTTTTCCTGTTAATAACTTGAAGACTTCGATCAGATCACCTCTTAACCTTTTAAATTCTAGAGGAAACAGGCCTAGTTTGTATATTCATAGAACATAGAACAATACAGCGCAGAACAGGCCCTTCGGCCCTCGATGTTGCGACGACCTGTGAACTAATCTAAGCCCATCCTCCTACACTATCCCATCATCATCCATATGCTTATCCAAGGACTGTTTAAATGCCCCTAATGTGGCTGAGTTAACTACATTGGCAGGCAGGGCATTCCTTACCACTCTCTGAGTAAAGAACCTGCCTCTGACATCTGTCTTAAATCTATCACACCTCAATTTGCAGCTATGCCCCCTCATACAAGCCGACGTCATCATCCTCGGAAAAAGACTCTCACTGTCCACGCTATCTAATCCTCTGATCATTTTGTATGTCTCTATCAAATCCCCTCTTAGCCTTCTTCTCTCCAATGAGAACAGACCCAAGTCCCTCAGCCTTTCCTCATAAGACCTTCGCTCCAGACCAGGCAACATCCTGGTAAATCTCCTCTGCACCTTTTCCAATGCTTCCACATCCTTCCTGTAATGGGGCAACTAGAACTGTACGCAATATTCCAAGTGAGGCTGCACTAGCGTTTTGTACAGTTGCAGCATGACATCACGGCTCCGGAACTCAATCCCTCTACCAATGAAACCTAACACACCGTATGCCTTCTTAACAGCACTATCAACCTGGGTGGCAACTTTCAGGGATCTATGTACCTGGACACCAAGATCCCTCTGCACATCCACACTACCAAGAATCTTTCCATTGACCCAGTATTCTGCCTTCATATTATTCTTCCCAAAGTGCATCACCTCACATTTATCTGCATTGAACTCCATTTGCCACCCTTCAGCCCAATTCTGCAGTTTATCCAAGTCTCTCTGCAACCTGCAACATTCTTCCACACTGTCCACCACTCCACCGACTTTAGTGTCATCTGCAAACTTACTAAGCCATCCACCTATGTCTGCGTCCAAGTCATTTATGAAAATGACAAACAGCAGTGGTCCCAAAACAGATCCTTGTGGCACACCACTAGTAACCGGACTCCAGGCTGAATATTTTCCATCAACCACCACTCTTTGCCTTCTTTCAGGGAGCCAGTTTCTAATCCAAACTGCTAAATCTCCCTCAATCCCATGCCTCCGTATTTTCTCCAATAGCCTACCATGTGGAACCTTATCAAAGGCTTTACTGAAGTCCATGTACACCACGTCAACTGCCCTACCCTCATCCACATGCTTGGTCACCTTCTCAAAAAACTTAATGAGGTTTGTGAGACACGACCTGCCCTTGACGAATCATGTTGACTATCTGCAATCAAATTCGCTCCTCATTTAGGGCAGCAGGGTGGCTCAGAGGTTAGCACAGCTGCCTCACAGCACCAGCGACCCAGGTTCGATTCCATTCCCTGATGACTGTCTGTGTGGAGTTTGCACGTTCTCCCCACATCTGTGTGGGTTTCCTCCAGGTTCTCTGATTTCCTCCCACAGTCCAAAGGTGTGTCATTTAGGTGGCTTGGCCAGGCTAAATTGCCCAAAGTGTCCAGGATGTGGATTAGCCATGGGAAATGCAGGATTACAGGGATAGGGTAGGGAGTTGGGTTTGAATGGGATGCTCTGAGGTTTGTCTGGACTCAATGGGCCAAATGGCCTGCTTCCATACTGTAGGGATTCTATAACTTGACCCAGATTTCATTTAAATAAACTTGTGACTCAATCATTAAGCACCTGTCCCAAAGCAAAGCCTCAAGCTCTGCCCTGAACCAGTCCTTCTCTAAACCCTCTACCCTTTCTGATGTCCAATCTCCCTCCCTCACTCTTACTTTTACCCTTCCATCTCTTACCCCCCTCCCAGTCCAATTCCTCTTCTGACCAATGAGAGATTTGGAGATGTGAAGGAGCTAAGGATTTAGGAATCCATGTACACAATCACACTGTGTACTGGTGCTTGGGTAGAAAACACAATTAGAGTGGAATAGAGTATTGGCTTTCACCTCAAGAGGGTTAGAATTCTAGACTGAAATTGAGATGCTTTGGCTGCATAGACCCTTGGTCATATCCCATGAGTCACTACTGACCAGCTGTTGGCACAATAGCTCGGACAAGGTACTTGTCTTGAAAAGGTTGAAGCAGTCACTAGAGTGAGAATCATTCATTACAGCAGAAACAAAAACAGAAATTGCTGGGAAAACACAGCAGGTTCTGCAGCATCAGTTCTGATCAAGACCCACTCGACTCAAAACGTTAACTCTGCTTTCTTCCTACGGATGCTGCCAGACCTGCTGAGTTTTGTCATAAATTTCTATATTTGTTTCAGATCTCCAGGATCTGTAGTTCTTTGTTTGACATCGATTCTGGCAGGGGTGTACCTTTGCATTTAAATTTGGAGTGTCATGATATTTAAAATCATGAAGGGATTAAATAGAGCAATGAAACAATTTCTGAGAATCCAGAATATAACACAATCTTAAAATTAGAACCAGGGATTTAAGAGTGAATCCAGAAGCATTGTATTCATAAAAATGTTGTTGAAAACAGGAACTACTTCCCCAAGAAAGTTTTCAAATTGACAATTTTGAAAATTTTGAAATTGACAAATGAAATTGTCAATATCAGAAGGAACAAACAGCAGAACAGGACAATGAGCTGAATTGCCTACACTGTTGTATCCCATCCATATAACATGGGACCTGACCTACTGTTCTTTGGATTGTTGGAGACCAAACATACCTCAATACATACAGACTGGGACCCCTCAGAACTCCCTACACACTGACTCCACACAGGAATTGCTCCGGAAGTTTGACATTCCCACGCACACACATTTCTGCATGCAACTTAGACTCAGACACTTGGAAGTAATCTGACATATTTACTCAGATTATAACCCAGAAAATTCAAACCCTGTGTAACTCCTGAGAAAATACACAGATTATGTTCAATAGCAAGTGCAGGAGGGCATGCCAGGAGCAGCACCAGGCATGCCTAAAGATGAGGTATCAACCTGGTGAAGCCACCAAACAGGACTACTTGCATAGCAAACAGCGAAAGCAACAAGTGATAGACAGAGCTAAGCGCTCCCACAACCAACAGATCAGATCTAAGCTCTGCATCCCTGCCACATCCAGTCGTGAATGGTGGCGGACAATTAAACAACTGGAGGAGGAGTCTCCACAAATATCCCCATCCTCAATGATGGAACAGCCCAGCATATCAGTGCAAAAGATAAGGCTGAAGATTTTGCAGCAAGCTTCAGCCAGAATTGTTGAGTGGATGATCTATCTCAGCCTCCTCCAGTGGTCCCCAGCATCGCAGATACCAGTCATTAGCCAATTCAATACAGTCCTCATGATGTCAAGAAACAATTAGGGACACTAGATCCTGCAAAGGCTAACGGCCCTAACAACATTCCAGCAATAGTACTGAAGACTTGTGCTCCAGAACTTGCCGCTCCCTTAGCCAATCTGTTCCACCATAGTAACAACATTGGTTTCTACCCAACAATGTAGAAAAAACCCTAAACCTAACTTGCACAAAGAAAGCAAATCAACAGGTGCTATCAAGCAGCACCTGCTCAGCAATAACCTGCTCAGTGACGCCCAGTTGGGGTTCCACCAGGGCCACTCAGCTCCTGATCTCATTACAACCTTGGTTCAAACATGGACAAAAGAGCTGAATTCCAGAGGGTGAGGGGAGAGTGACAGCCCTTGACATTAAAGTTGCATTTGACTGAGTGTGGCAACAAGGAGCCCTGGAAAAACTGGAATCAATGGGTATCGGGGGCAAAAGTTCTGCTGGTCAGAGTCATACCTGACACATAGGAAGATGGTCATGGTTGTTGGAGGTCAGTCACATCAGCTCCAGGACATCTATGCAAGAATTCCTCAGGGTAGTGTCCTGGATCCAAACATTTTCAGCTGCTTCATCAATGACTTTCCCTCCATCATAAAATCCGAAATGGGGATGTTTGCCGATGATTGCGCAATGTTCAGCACCATTCATGACTCCTCAGATACTGAAGCAGTCTGTGTTCAATTTTGTTTTTATTCATTTGCAGAATGATGGCATCACTGGCTAGGCAGCATTTATTGCCCATAGGACTGTTTAACAGTCAGCCACATTGCTGTGGGTCTGGAGTCACATGTAGGCCTGACCAGGTAAGGATGGCAGTTTCCTTCAAAGAACACAGAAAATTACAGCACAGGAACAGGCCCTTTGGCCCTCCAAGCCTGCACTGATCCAGATCCTCTATCTAAACCTGTTGCCTATTTTCCAAGGATCTATATCCCTCTGCTCCCTGCCTTAAGGACATTAGTGAACCAGATTTTTTTTCTGACAATCAGCAATGAATTCATGGCCATCATTAGGCTCTTAATTCCAGATGTTTATTGAATTCAAATTCCACCATCTGCAATGTGGGATTTGAGCCTGAGTCCCCAGGGTGTAATATAAGTCTCTGGATTGATAGTCTCGCGATAACACCATTAGGCCATTACCCCCCTCAAATGCAACAGGACCTGGACAATATCCAGACTTGGGCTGAAAGTGATAAATAACATTTCTGCCACACAAATGCCAGGCTATGACTATCACCAATAAGAGACAACCTAATCTCTAAGCGATGTGCTTCTGAGACTTTATAAAGCTCTAGTTAGGCCCCATTTAGAATACTGTGTACAATTTTGGGCCCCACACCTCAGGAAGGACATACTGGCACTGGAGCGTGTCCAGCAGAGATTCACACGGATGATCCCTGGAATGGTAGGCCTAACATATGATGAACGGCTGAGGATCCTGGGATTGTATTCATTAGAGTTTAGAAGGTTGAGGGGAGATCTAATAGAAACTTACAAGATAATGCATGGCTTAGAAAGGGTGGACGCTGGGAAGTTGTTTCCGTTAGGCGGGGAGACTAGGACCCGTGGGCACAGCCTTAGAATTAGAGGGGGTCAATTTAGAACGGAAATGAGGAGACATTTCTTCAGCCAGAGAGTGGTAGGCCTGTGGAATTCATTGCCACAGAGTGCTGTGGAGGCCGGGGAGTTAAATGTCTTCAAGGCAGAGATTGATAAATTCTTGATCTCGCAAGGAATTAAGGGCTATGGGGAGAGTGCGGGTAAGTGGAGTTGAAATGCCCATCAGCCATGATTAAATGGCAGAGTGGACTCGATGGGCCAAATGACCTTACTTCCACTCCTATGTCTTATGGTATTAATCATTGCCTCCTTGACATTCAATGGTGTTGCCATCACTGAATTCTTCACTCTCAACATCCTGTAGGTTATCATTGACCAGAAACTAACTGGACTCACCACATAAACACAGTGGCTACAAGAGCAGGAGAGAAGTTAAGCAAACTTTGGAGAGTAACTTACCTCCTGACTTCCCAAAGCCTGTCCACCATCTACAAGGCACAAGTCAGGAGCGTGATGGAATACTCCCCACTTGTCTGGATGAGTGTAGCCCCAACAAAACTCAAGAAGCTTGATACCATCCAGGACAAAGCAGCCTGCACGATTGGCACCACATCCACAAACATTCACTCCCTCCACCACCGACGCTCAGTAGCAGCAGTGTGTATTATCTACAAGATGCACTGCAGAAATTCACCAGAGATCCTTAGGCAGCACCTTCCAAACCCACGACCACTTCCATCTAGAAGGACAAGGGCAGCAGATATTTGGGAACACCACCCACTGCAAGTTCCCCTCCAAGTCACTCACCATCCTGACTTGGAAATATATCATTATTCTTTCACTGTCGCTGGGTCAAAATCCTGGAATTCCCTCCCTAAGGGCATTGTGGGTCAACCCACAGCAGGAGGACTGCAGCAGTTCAAGAAGGCAGCTCACCCCATCCTTCTCAAGGGGCAACTAGGGATGGGCAAGAAATACTGGTCCAGGCAGTGACACCCATGTCCCGTGAGTGAACTTAAAGAAAGCACCCACCCTCAGTGAATTTAACACATTTCAACATCCTCCCTGAGAACACCCCGACCCAAATTAAACAAAATTGGCAGTGAAATGATTATTTGCACCAAAGGATAGAAAAATGTTTGTAAAACCAAGCAGTATTTTAAATTGTTTGATTGGAAGATTCTATTGTTAATACACACAGTATATGAAGTAGATATCCTCGAGATTGAGGTAATGCTGGATTTGAGCTATTTGTGGAGTTTGTGTCAGGGTGAGAGTTTCTGGTTGAGCAGGACGTTGGGGTCAAGGCTCATTTGGAACATGTGACAGAGTAGAGGGCAAAGACACTAATCCAATAACCAACCTGGAGCTGCATTAATCCAGCACCTGACTGAATTGTCCAGGGAAGTTTTTTTTCTATTTCACATAATTAAAATTGATGTAAGAATGAATATAGAAATGTCCAGTTTTTATTGATTTTCAGATATGTGGATTTGTGATAATTCTATTTGTAGTTTAATACTGTATCAACTTTAAAGTCTCTGATCACCATAATGAAGATAGAACCCAGAAAAATGGCCTCAATCCAGTTCACCAAGACCAGAAATGAATCACAGAATGCATTCCCCTTTTGTCCGGTAATGGAGTCAATGTTAACTTTCATCTAGCATCTCACATCTGAGAATCACAAATAATGGTAAAATATTAGCACTGTTTATACTTCTGTTAAATTAGGTCCATATTTCTATTCTAGGAATATGGCATTGAGCTCGAGGATCAGCCATAACCATATTGAAGGGTGTAACAGGGCCACAGGGCTCACTGGCCTCCTATTGCTCCTGGCTTCTATGATGACATGACCTAGATGAGGGTGCCCCTCAGACTGCGTGCCATTCTCACCATGGATCCAGTCAGGCATCCCTTGGGGTTGAGAGTGCCCATGTATGAGATGGCACGGCTGCTTGCAAAAGAAAGTGCTAATACAATCTGCAAACCTCCGCAAAACACATTACAGTGTAGTTTGTGGGAAAACGTGAGCACATGGTCAAGGTATTGTTGACTTGTGAATGTGATGCTCAACTGTATCTCAATTGCAACAATGACAGTGAGAAACAGAACATAACATCAGGATGGGCATCGACTGTGATACATGATAACAAGATACCAAATTAAAATAGCACTGACAGAAATGTATCTGCTCTGAACAAAGAGATTGGGAAGCATTTAAAAACCAGCAGAGGATAATTTTAAAAAGCAGTAAGTGGGCAGAAGACAAAGTGTATGAGAGTAAGCAAACTAATTACATAAAAACATCTCTTGCAACCTTCTTTTAAATTACATGAAAGGTAAGAGAGGTACAAGTGGACACTGGACGGCTGGAATAAAAAATGGGGAACAAAGACATGGCAGAGGAACTGAATGGGTACTTTGCATCAGTTTTCATGGTGGAAGACTTCAGCAGCATATTGGAACTTCAAGAGAGTCGGGGACAGAGGGTAGTGGCTACCACTAAAGAGAAGGTGCTGGGGAAGCCGAAATGTCTGAAGGTGGATATACCTCCCAAAGCAGATGGACTACACCCCAGAATTCTGAAGCAGATAGCTAAGCAGATTGTAGAGGCATCGGTGGTGATCTTTCAGGAATCACTAGAGTCAGGGAGGGTCCCACATTTTCATTTGATTTATTATTGGCACACGGACTACAATACAGTTAAAAGTACAGTTTTGCGCGCTATCCAGACAAATCGTAGCTTACTGCAAAACTTGTTTAATTTTTGTGTTAGTATATTAAACTTCCCAGTCAAGATTATTCTTTCTTCGTGCTGTAGCCTAAAGTTAAGGTTTGATCATCAAGCAATAAAATTGAGAACAATATCTTAAATGATAAACCAACAGAACTTGGAGTCAACTTAACAACATAATCTAGGCTGCTCATTTCACACACTTTGTTTAATAACACATTGAATTTATTAAACTGGAAATAACTGGGGCATACAACCCCTGTACATATTAATTTGTAATGCTGACATACCACTGACACCTGTGCTTAACAAATTCCCTCTTTTAAGTTAAAGACCTCCTCTCTCTCTTCCCTCACCCACACCTCATCATTCGTTCAGCATAAAGCAATAATTACAGTCTTCCAATGAAGTGTATGTGTCTCCAAGTTTCACATGAAATGTACCAAACGCAGATTCCATGTAACAATTAAATTGGAATCATTCATTTCTTGAAAAGGAAAAGAGAAGCCTAAGGAAGAGTATGGACTGATTGTTTTTTTAAATTGCTTGTGTACAGCCTGGAAATTAAAATGAAATTAATTTACTGGAAAATACAGAATGTAATTCAATAGGTTGGAAGGATAGCAGTAATTACTGAAATTGTTAATCCTTTGTGGGTACTTTGAAATGCTGATGAAACTGCGAGTAATCTATGTAGGCCAAGAGCACTAACTCCTAAGAAACTACCACATCCCTTATTAGTAAAGGTGGCATCTTCAAGAACTTTCCAGAATAAACAATAGCCTTAAGATCATTTCCTGACTTCATATTGTTGCAACATTTTTCTTAAATTAGAGATGGAATCACAGGATAGATACCTGAGCACAGACCACAGCTGATGGTGTGTGAGCTGCCAAATACTGTAGGTCCTTTTTATGTTTGTGTGAGAACCCTGGCAGGTGTGTCAGGACAGTAAATGCCCAAGTAAAGTGATCATTGACTGAATGGACCATAGGGCTTCTCTCTCAGAGACTGGTGGTCTCTCGTTTAACCAGAGGGTCAGCATGCTGCAAGGCCAGAAGAGATATTGAAAAGCAGACTTCTTCACAGTAACCTCAGCTAGTGCAGGAATTGAACCTGCAATGTTGGTGTTGCTCAGCATTACAGACTGGCCATCCAGCCAACTGAGCTAACTGACCATGTTTTTAGAGGCATTAGTGCTAATTTGTACCTGAAAAGAAATGACAGATATTTGTGTAAGTGAGGCACCTAATGGAGATGCGTGGAGCAGAAGTTTAGGGCCTGATAAGATGGCAACACAGTAGGATGTTCCAGCTGCAGTTTCACTGCTCCAACCGTTCTTCTTCTTTTTCCTTTCTTCTCCCTCTTCCCTTCCCCCACCCCCCCACCCCCGCCTTCTCTCAGACTTGGAAACCTGGCTCTGGCCTCCAAAGTGGGGTTGGTGGGCAACGGAGACACCAGCAGCTGCAACAAGAAATCCAGTGACTGGTGGCTGCAGTGGGGACCCCAGTGACCAGGGGCTGGAGCAGGGACACCGCTGACCAGGGCCTTGAGCAGGGCACCGCTGAATAAGGGCTGGAGCAGGGGACCCCAGTGACCAGAGGCTGGAGCGGGGACACCAGTGACCAGGGGCTGGAGCGGGGACACCGCTGACCAGGGGCTCGAGCGGGGACACTGCTGACCAGGGGCTGGAGCGGAGACCCCAGTGACCAGGGGCTGGAGTGGGGACACCAGTGACCAGGGGCTGGAGCAGGGACACCGGCGACCAGGGGCTGGAGTGGGGACACCAGTAACCAGTGACCAGGTGGCCTTGGGTAGAGTGTGGTGGTAGCCAGCTGTCAGACCATGTAGAGGCCCCCTGTGCTGGTCTGCTGTGGATAGCACTTGGAGACAGACTGTGATTTTTACTTTTTCATACTTGCTTCTTGTTTTTCTGACCTATTGTTATACTATGTATAGCTGTAATGTAACCTTCGTTTCTCTATTGTGTAACTGAGGATTGTACCTAGGTAACTTTGTACCTAAGATAGCGCAGTAAGTGGCAACTGATAAACTTTTCACTGTAACCATTTGAGTATATACGACAATAAAATTCATTCATTTCATCGGGAACCAACCTCCTGTGTGACTGCCCTCTTTAATGGTAACCTTACAATGGTAGTGCATACCAAGAGGGGAACAGTGCATTAAGCAGACTACGGAACACAGCCTGGCAGAGGTCAGCAGATAATTCATCCTCTTGCTGCAGAGACACCAGGATGTTGTAAGTGGCCCACGGGCACTGACCATCCATCAGGAAGGCCTCTTGTAGAGAAAAGAAATTCTCATTCCTGGATAGCCTTTCGGAGAACACCCGAGCAAGACACAACTAAAGCCTGGCACTGCACTTTGCCTGCTCCTGGACATTTCCAGAGGTGAGGGTAGTGACGGGCTGGGGGTGAGGGTAGTGATGGGCTGGGGGTGGGGGTGGGGGTGGTGACGGGCAGGAGGTGGGGGTAGTGACAGACTGGGGGTGGGGGTAGTCATAGGCTGGGGGTGGGGGTAGTGCCAGACTGGGGGTGGGAGTAGTGACGGGCTGGGGGTGGGGGCGGTGACGGGCTGGCGGTGAGGGTAGTGACGTGCTGGGGGTGGGGGTAGTGATGGGCTGGGGTTGGGGGCAGTGGCGGACTGGGGGTGGGGGTAGTGACGGGCTAGGGGTGGGGACAGTGACAGGCTGGGGGTGG
>JAHRHZ010000023.1:438082-467753 GCA_024137785.1 Ginglymostoma cirratum
CCCCCCCGTACACTCATTTACCCCATACCCCGCGCACACTCATTTACCCCGTACCCTGCATATAGTCATTTACTCCCGACCCCGCGTACACTCATTTAACCCGTATTCCGCACATACTCATTTATCCCGTACCCTGCGCACACTCATTTACCCTGTACCCAGAGCACACTCATTTAGCCTGTACCCCGCGCACACTCACTTACCCCATTCCCCGGCCACACTAATTTCCCCCGTACCCTGTGCACACTCATTTGCGCCCTACCCCGCGCACACTTTTTTACCACGTACCCCGCGCACACACATTTACATTGTACCACACCTGCACTCACTTACCCTCTAACCCAAGCATACTCATTTATCCCGTACCTCATGCACACTCATTTACCCCATACCCTGCGCACACTCACATACCCCATTCCTTGCCCACACTAATTTCCCCTGTACCCTGTGCACACTCATTTGCCCCCATCCCGCGCGCACTTTTTTAACCACGTACCCCACGCACACACATTTACCCTGTACCACACCCGCAGTCATTTACCCTGTAACCCAAGCACACTCATTTACCCCGTGCCTCGTGCACACTCGTTTACCCCATACCCCGCGCACACTCGTTTACCTCGTACATCGTCCACACTCATTTACCCAGTAACACACACACACTCGTTGATCCTGTACCCCACCCACACTCATTTATCCTGTACCCCGCCCACACTCATTTACCCTGTACCACGCACACACTCATTTACCCTGTACCCTGAGCACACTCACTTACCCTACACCCTGCGCACACTCATTTACCCTGTACCAAGTGCACACTCATTTAGCCCGTAACCTGCGCACACTCACTTACACCCGTCCCCCGCCTGCACTCAATTACCCCGTACCCCGCGCACACTCATTTACCCTGTACCCTGCACACACTCATTTACCCTGTAGCCCACATGCACTCATTCACCCTGTACGCCGTGCACACTCATTTACCCTGTACCCTGTGCACACTCATTTACCCCCTACCCTGCACGCGCTCATTTACCCTGTACCCCACGCACACTCATTTACCCTGTACCCCACGCAAACGCATTTACCCTGTACCCCACACACACTCATTTATCCTGTACCCTGTGCACACTCAGTTACCCTCAACCCCGCACACACTCATTTAGCCTCAACCCTGCACACACTCATTTACCCTGTGTCCCATGCACACTCATTTACCCTGTACCCTGTGCACACTCACTTACCCCCTACCCTGCGCACACTCATTTACCCTGTACCCCGTGCATATTCATTTACCCCGTACCCCGCACACATGCATTTGCCCCTACCCCGCGCATACTCATTTACCCCCACCTCACGCACACTCATTTACCTTGTACCCCGCACACACTCATTTACCCTGTTCCCCATGCACACTCATTTACACCATACCCTGCATATACTCATTTACCCCATACCCCGCGCACACTCAATTACTCCCTACCCCACACACACTCATTTACCCTGTATCCCGCACACACTCATTTAACCTGTACTCCGCACATACTCATTTACCCTGTAACCCGCGCACACTCATTTACTCTGTTTCCCACACAAATGCACTTACCTTGTACCCGGTGCACACTCACTTACCCTGTACCCCGCACCCACACATTTACCCTGTACCCCGCACACTCATTTGCCCTGTACCCCATGCACACTCATTTACCCAGTACCCCGCATGTACTCATTTACGCCCTACCCCGCATACACACTTTTACCCTGCACTACACGCACACTCATTTACCCCTGCCCCGCTCACACTCATTTATCCACTAGCCTGCGCACACTCATTTACCCTGTACCCCACACACACTGACTTATTCCCTACCCCGTGCACACTCATTTACCCCGTGCTCCGCGCACATTCATTTACCCTGTACTCCGCGCACATTCATTTCCCCCATACCCCGTGCACGCTCATTTATCCCATACCCAGCCCACACTCATTTACCCCGTATCCCGTGCAAACTCATTTACCCTGTAACTCGTGCACACTCATTTACCCCGTACCTCGCACAGCCTCTTTTACCACGTACCCCGCATACCATCATTTACCCTGTACCCCACGCACACTCATTTACTATGTAAGCCACACACACTCATTTACCCTGTACGCTGCGCACACTCCTTTCTTGCTCAAAAAAAAGCTTCCTCTTAATTCCGCAGCAGTACTGAAGGATGCTGCCAGCATGCAATTTCTCTCTCTCCCATTTTCCAATAATCTCATTGAATGGGGCAGCAGCCTCATTGGGCCAAATGGCCTTCTTCTACTCTTACATCTCATGGTTTTACAGAATGTGAAGGCCATCAAATGAACAGACCCCTCAGCTGCCCTATCTGCTCACCCTCACCATGGATCACCAACAGGTCCTTCGTACATTTCCTCATTCCTAAGTGTGAAACCAAGGTCTATGGCTGTGACATTGACTGGATTAGGCTGTGAGGTGGGGGTTAGTGTTTTTTGGCAATAAGCACTCCATGCAAGAGTTTTGATTGGGAGACCCTCAAGTTGGGATTTCCCTGCCCACTGTTGAAGTGTCTCTATGGTTGAGGTGTCTCTGTAGTGTATGTTTTGGGCTTCAAGGTGGTTCTGAAGCTGATCTAACTGATGGTTCCAAGTCTTTGACAAGCAGAGACCCCTCCAGACAGACCACAGTCCTGGAGCAGTGGGTTATCAGCATGTGGGGAGGGAGGGGACTTTGTTGGTTTGACTGGCGACCCCTGCAGGGCAGTGACGATACTGACAGGATGTGGAGGTGCCGGTGTTGGACTGGGATGGACAAAGTCAGATGTCACACAACGTCAGGTTACAGTCCAACAGGTTTATTTGGAATCACACAAGCTTTTGGAGTGCAGCCCCTTCGTCAGGTGCAGTGAGAGAGAAGAGCGCACAGACACAGAGTTTATAGGCAGAGAGATCACATGTTCACACAACTGGTGTGAGTGCAGTGTCAGACGATCAGTCTCTACAGGTGACCAAGAGCGTTAGACAGTGTGTGAAGTGTTTATAAAGTCAGTGTCAGTGCTGTGTTGTCATGGCAATCAGGCAGAGCCATAGGAAAATACAAAAGGTGACATCTCAGGTCAGGCACTGAATTGTAGGTGTGAGGCTTTGTCAGAATCTGTCTTAGAGTTTTAACCTGGAATCAGGCTGGTTTGATTCCAAAAGCTGGAATTTATAAGAAGCCACACTGACTGACCGTGACTACAAATTGTGTGTTTTTTTTGAACAAAATAGAATGTATCTGCAAATAAACAAACTTCTTGGATGAAATGATTTGCCCCATAGATTTATACATGTGTGTGAGAGAGGGAGAGAGAGCATAAGAGTGTAATAAGTAATTCAAAACTGCACAAATTAATTAAGGTAGACAGATCATAACAATTTATCAAGGTGATGGTGTCAAAGATTTTACAGGTACAGAACAGTACGGTGGGGTCACCTGTAGTGCGACATGAACCCAAGGCCATCTTCATGGGTACAAATCCTGCATATCAGTTTCTGCTCGGTGATTCTGAGGTGTTGTATATCTTAGGAGTCGTTTTGGAGGACATTTACCCAAATATCTGAGGCTGAATGTCCATGATGCTGAAGTGTTCCCCGACTGGGAGGGAACATTCCTGCCTGGTGATTGTTGTACGGTGTCCATTCATCCACCGTCATAGTGTCTGCACAGTCTCACCAATGTGCCATGCGTTGGGGCATCCTTGCCTGCAGCGTTTGAGAGAGACAACGTTGGCCAAGTCACATGATTATCTGCCATGTACGTGGTGGGTGGTGTTCCCACGTGTGATGGTAGTGTCCATGTCGATGATCTGACATGTCTTACAGAGGTTGCCATGACAGGGTTGTATAGTGTTGT
Organism: Ginglymostoma cirratum; assembly: GCA_024137785.1. NCBI lineage: Eukaryota > Metazoa > Chordata > Chondrichthyes > Orectolobiformes > Ginglymostomatidae > Ginglymostoma > Ginglymostoma cirratum. Next base: position 441,988 of record JAHRHZ010000023.1, read on the forward strand.
GGTCGATGTTGTCCTGAAGGCTGGGTAATTTGCTGCGAACAATGGGCTGTTTAAGGTTTGGCAGTTGTTTGAAGGTGAGAAGTGGAGGCGTGGGGAAGATCTTGGTGAGATTGTCATCGTCATCATCGATGACATGGTGAAGGCTGTGAAGAAAATGTTGCAGCTTTCTGCTCCGGGAAAGTACCGGAAAATGAAGGGTACCCTATTGGCCGTGTCCTGCGTCTGCCTTCTGAGGAGGTTGTTGTTGTTTTTTTTGCTGTGGCACGTTGGAACTGGAAATTGATAAGTTGAGCATCATATCCCATTCTTATAAGGGCGTCTATCAAAACCTTCCAGTGTCTGTCATGTTCCTCCTCATGTGAGCAGATCCTGTGTATGTGCAGGGCTTGTCTATAGGGGGTGGCTGTTTTAATATGTTTCAGGTTGGAAGCTAGAGAAGTGCAGCATCATGAGATTATCCATGGGCTTGTGGTAGAATGAGGTACTGAGGTGTTGACCCTGATGGAGATGCTTGTGTCCAAGAATGAGACTGATTCTGAAGAGTAGTGCAAGGTGAATCTGATGGTGCGATGAAACTTGTTGGTATCACCGTGTAGTTGTTTCAGTACTGATCAGCTAATGACAGGATGGTGATCACAGTGACATGGAGGCTGGTCACCAATGTGCAGGAGGTTTGATACCAGTGAGGACCTGTTCTTGTCTCCTTTTAACTGTTTGATTTCCCAAAGCCTGGGGAACCTGATCTGGATTTGCTAAACGTGAAACTTTGCAGCTTCATTATAATGTTGAAGTGGAGGCATTGATGGGGAGGTGGTATTATCGCAGGACTATTAATCCAGAGACCTGGGTAATATTCTGGGGGCCTGGGTTCAAATCCTACCATGGCAGATGCGGAGCTTGAATTCAATTTTAAAAATCTGGTATTAAGAGTCTAATGATGACCACGAATCCTTTGTCGATTGTTGGAAAAACCCATCTGGTTAATAAACATCCTTTGGGGAAGGATGCCATCCCTACCTGGTGTGGTCTACATGCGACTCCAGATACAAAGCCAATTCTCTCTGGGTAATTAGAGATGGTGATCCAACAAATAAAAAAATGTAGCCAAACCAGCACCAGCATGTGGGACAGTTCCTGTCACTTTGCCATTTGCAGATTGGGAATCAATTGGTGCACATGGGGTTTGGGACATTTTTTAAAAGGTAACATCCAACACAAACCTTATCCCACTCAGTTTGTGTGATTAAAGTGACTCCTATCATTACCAAATTGGATGTTTCTTCAGTGACATCAAATCAAACAATCTTCATTCCATCTTCATTGTTCCTTTTAACCTCTCTGCCCTAATTCCTGAGCCTTATCCAGCTCCCCTCGAAAACATCTCCCAGGTTTATGCATTAAAAAAGAACATATGAAAATGAAATCAATCTATGTCCAAATAATTTACTTCCTGGATCAGGTGAATGAATTAAAATGTATAACAATATTTAGAAAGGTAGCAGGCATTTGGGAAATAATTTTGTCATTGCTAAGAATACAGAAAGCAAATTTAAAGCTTCAATTTTAAAAGATTTCTCTCAGCAAATTGCAATCTTCCTGCAATTGCCTGTTTGCAGCTACAGCCAATTGTGTTCGCTGGTCGTGGACAATATAATTAACATTCAAATGGAACAAGATGTGCAATCAAGCATGTCAGTCTTCTTCAATCTGCAGTAATGAGCTTTCAGTTTCCATGGATTTTCAGAGATTTCAACATTAAACTGAAGCACAACAGTATAAGCAGGTATGTGATGACATGCTCCCATTAGTGATACTTCCTTTCCAATTCAACATCTCACAGCATCCTGGCAGCTTCAAACGTTACTAACATGGCATTGCAATTCAAACCAGTTTCCAAGAACATCGGAGTTTAGGCCAATACTAGTGTCACAATAATTCCCGGGCTTCCTCACGCAGAATTATTTTATCAGGGCAAAATCTACTTTTTGTTTCAAAGCAATGACAAAGGAACAGTGACAAATATCCAAATTAAACTGGAAGGGAGTGTGGAGGTGTTGAGGTACTCATATCACCAATGCCATCCTCCATCACAGACATCATGTAATTCCAGTCCAATCAGAAAGGTGGCACTACTACATCTGGTTCCTGGAAAGGAAGTGGGTCAATTGGATCAAGTGTTAGTGAAGGAACATTTTAAGAGATCAGTGATCATCGAATCATAAGGTTTATGATCACAATGGAAAACAGCAGAGAACAATCCAGAGCAAGAATTATTAACAGAAGAGAGCCAACTTCAATTGGGCAAGAACTGAGCTGGCCAAATAGACTGGAGTCAAAAGTTGATGAAATAAACTACAAATGAGCAATGAGCCACCTTCAAAAAAGTAATGGATCAGGCACAGTAAAGGTATAATCCCTCAAAGGGGAAAGGTAGGGGCAACAAACACAAAGCTCCCTGGATGAAAAATGTCATAGAAATGAAGACAAGGAAGAAAAATGTGCTTATGGCACTTGTCAGACAGAAAACACAATTGAAAACCAGACTGAATACAAAAGATCCAGAAAATGGCTTTCAAAGAAAATGAGAAGCAAAGAGGAATGATTAAAAGAAAAGGGCTGCTGAAATAAACAGGAATCCCAAAGATTTCTCTAGGTGCAGAAAGAGTAAATCAGGGATAACAGGAGGAGTTGGGTCAATTTGGGACCAAAAAGGCTCTTCGCACATGGAGCCTGCCTGAGGTATTAAAAAGAATCCTTTGCATCTGTCTTTATCAAGGAGATAGATGCAATCCAGGCCATGGAGTCCAAGAAAGCAATTCAGTCACGAGATTGGTTCGTAATTGGTACGGAGGAAGGCCTTCGATAAACTGTCAGTATTGAACATGGAAAAGGCACAGGGCCGGATAAGGAATATCCGAGGATATTGAAGGAAGTGAGAAGGGAAATTGCAGAGGCATTGGCCAGAATTTTTAGACTCGGCATGATGCTGGAGGACTGGAGAATTGCAAACATTACTCCCTTGTTCAAAAAAGGTAATAAGGATACACCAAGATTAGAAACCAGTCAATTTAATCTTGATAGTGGGGAAGCTTCTAGAAACAATAATTTGGGACAAAATATATAGACATGTGGACAAATATGGATAAATTCAAAAGGCAATTTGGATTTTGGGGCAGCATGGTGGCTCAGTGGTTAGCACTGCCGCCTCACAGCACCACGGACCCAGGTTCAATTCCACCCTCGGGCAACTGTCTGTGTGGAGTTTGCACATTCTCCCCGTGTCTGCGTGGGTGTCCTCCGGGTGCTCCGGTTTCCTCCCACAGCCCAAAGATGTCTAGGCTTGGTGGATTAACCATGCTAAATTGCCCGTAGTGTTCAGGGATGTGTAGGTTAGGTAGGTTATAAGGGGATGGGTCTGAGTGGGATGTTTGAGGGTCGGTGTGGACTTATTGGGCTGAAGGGCCTGTTTCCACACTGTAGGGATTCTATGATCTACAATCTTAAGGGAAAATTGTGTTGAATTAATTTGCTGGAATGTTTTAAGAGATAAGAGAGGGGTTTGACAAGGATAATGATGTTCCAGAAGATGTTTAATACAGTGCCACACAACAAACTGGAGGAAAGCTATAGGTTATGGGGAATAAAAAGAGACAGTAGCAACATGGATTCAAAATTACCTGATTGATCGGAACTAGACAGCAATGGATAATTTTAGACTGGAGGAAGGTTTGTGGTGCAACTGTCCAAGGGACAGACTTGGGATCCTTGCTTTTTCCTGGTAGATATTAACGACCTGGACTGGTGCAAAGGGGATGATTTCAAAGTTTGTGAATGACACAAAACTCCGTAGCATTACAAACTGTGGAGAGGTCTGTGTAGAATTTCAAAAAGACAGACAAATTACTGAACTGGTAGCTAGGTGGAAGATGAAATTCAATGCAGAGAAGTGTGAGGTGATACATTTTGGTACAAACAGCGAGAAGAGATCGTACAAAATGGAGAGGGCAAATCGAGAGAGTATGTAGCAACTGCAAGCCCTGGGTGGGATAAGTCAGTAAAGATGGCAGGACAAGTAAAGAGAGCTGTTAAGCAGAGCACAAAAGGCCGATGGGCAACTCGATTGAGGTGTATAAAGTTCTGAGGGGAAGCAGACAGGATAGATAGAGTGAAACTTTTCCCCTTATTAGAGGGGTCAATCACCAGGTCAATAAGGTCAATCACCAGGCAGTAACAGTTTTAAGGAGCAGGAGGTTTACAGGGAATGAGGATTTATTTCCCCTTGAGAGTTGTGAGTTTCTGGATCTGACTGCTTAAGAAGATGGTAGAGGCAAAACCCTCCAGACCTTAAGAAGTAATTAGAGGAACTCTCAGATGCCTGTAGTATTTAAGGACAGGGGTTAAGTGCCTGAAAATGGGATTAGAATATATAGAGATAAAAGGTACTGCAGATGCTGGAGAATCAGAGATAACAAGCATGGGGCTGGATGAACACAGCAGGTCAAGCAGCATCATAGGAGCAGGAAAACTCGACGTTTCGGGCCTAAATCCTTCATCAGAAATGTATAATATATAGATGTTTGATAACCACCAAGGACATGATGGAACGAAGGGCCTTTGTCTGTGCTGCACAAACTATATGATACTTAACAAAGCATACAATATCTAGGCATCATTAATAGAGACACAGAATACCTGAGCAAGGGGCTTTTCCTAAACCAGTATAAGATGCTATAGAGTCCAGAAGACATTTACAAGGATGGCTTCAAGAATGAGAAACTTCAGGGATGAAGATAGATTGAAGAAATTGGGACTATTCTCCTTTGACAGAAAATAGCCAAGAGGGGATTCAATAGAGATTTCAAAATCATGAAGGATCTGGGCTTGTGGGGCAGGAAGCTGTTACCACTTGTAAGAGAATTAACGACAAAAGGGAACAGACTGAAAGGACACAGATTTAAAGTTATCTGTGAAGAAAACAAATGCAACAATGAAATAGGAATTCCACACAGAGGGTGATTGGGGCTGGAATGCATTGCCTGGAAATGTAATGGAGGCAAGTTTGATTGAGGCATTCACATGAGGCATTGATGATTATTAAATAGAAACCATAGGTAGGGTTACAGACAGCAGGTAGGAGATTGGCTCCAAGTTAAATGTTGAGCGAGCTCATGAGGCCACAATGGGCCAATTGCTGCTGTGTGCACCATAAATATTCTGTGATGCTGTGAAATTGTACAGACAGTGCAGTTGATGTGAGGGAGGGTGGACATTGAGCTGTATTGCAGAACCACTCAGTAAGCAGAATGCTGCATCTTGGAGCACGTCGAGTTTCATGGCTACATCAACAGCAATCTCTTCACATTGTATGGAGAGGCATGGACAGAGGACCCTGAAACAGTCAGTCAGTCAGAGACAAAGTTCATTCCAGTCATTTAGAGTTAGTTCTTGCTATACTCCAGAGACAGAAGCTCAACGTTTGATGAGTCTCTGATAAGTAATTAAGGTCTTAAAATTGTATTATTAACGTTTTAAGATTGTTTACAATTTGGTGGTCATACCCAAATACTTGGTGCACAGGAGGTACCGTTCAATGACAACAAACTGCAGGAGTCTGTCCCTGAGCATTGAACTGAACACTTTCCTATCCATAAATATCATTGATTTCCTCTCTGGTCCAAACTGTTATCTGAAAGCTAGGAAGCCCCACGCTGGGCACTGTTATCCCGGAGCCAGCACTAAGAACCATGTGCTGCTGACCAATCACAAAATGTTGGCCTGTATGATCCCACCAATGAGAAGCATATTCCCAGGATTTTGTAACTGACTATCCATGTTGATTAACACATGGCAGGAAAAAAACTTCACCTTTAAATGGCACAAGAAACTAGTCTGCAGTATTCCGTTCTCATCCCCATCCTGTTTGATTGCAATCAAGGCAGTGCCCTCAAATAGTGACAAATCTGATCTCCTCCTGAAGCAGGTTACCAATCAAACACCATAAAACTACCAACTCAGTCCCCAGCCCAAACCCTGGACCAACGACAAGTGGAAGGAGGATGGAATGATGGAATTATTTAAACCATTTTAAACTTGAATCACAAGCCCAAACTGAAGGGGATGTGCTTCTGGTAGCTACCTTCCAATGTGTCTCGTTTTGGAACATTCACAGTCGGACACATTGTTAACTGGCTCAAACCAGGAGCACTGTGCAATCCAGAATCGGACCTGAATTTAGCTTCTGCCTGAGGCAGAGCTCCCAGTTCCAGAAAGTTCAGGAGAAGGAGTTCACCTGCCCCTCAATGAAGCCTTCAGCCTCCCATGAATTCCCCAAGGTCCAGGCCATTCCCAATCACCTGTAGCTCTCCCAGAACTGACCTCCTGTCACTAGTTTTCTCAATAGCACCTGGCTAAGCCTATCATTTTGACCAGTTTGTCCCTCCCACTCCCAACATCATTCAAAATTCCCAAAAGTATCAGGGTCGATGTTTCAATTGTTGAATGATTTTGATGCGGTAATTTCTAAAATCAGCAAAAAGTACAAATTTTAAGTTTTTGACGTCGATTTAAAAAAGAACCAAAGAGTCCATAGAAATGCAATTAATCTGAGTCTCTAATTGTCTGATTAGAGAAAATCATTTCACAGAATTACACAAGTGACACAGTGCAGGAGGAGAGCATTCAGCTCAATGTGTCTGCACCAATGTCGGTTGTATCCCTGCTTGTGAAGACTGCGTCCTCACCATAAACAGGTTGTGAAGGATATAGCAGGCACCCACTTTGTCCAGCAATGAAGGATGGTTCTCTTCAGCTGTCATTCTCTGAATGCTGTCCGCCCACAATGGAAGCTTTCCACCAGCTGTAAAGTGTATAGTATCTGGTTTAACTAAGCAGCCAAAAGCCTGGTGCAACAACAAACTAGTGCAGAATGTATCACAGCTTCTGCCAAGGCTATTCACTAACACAATTACACAGATGATTTGGAGTTGGGGACTAAGTGTGGTGTGTCAAAATTTGCAGATGACACTAAGGTGAGTGGTAGAGCAAAGTGTGCAGGAAACATTGAAAGTCTGCAGAGGGATATAGATAGTCTAAATGAGTGGGCAAGGGTCTGGCAGATGGAGTACAATGTTGATAAGTGTGAGGTCATCCATTTTGGTAGGAATAACAGCAAAATGGACTATGTTTTAAATGGTAAAATATTGCAGCACACTGCTGTGCAGAGGGACTTGGGTGTCCTTGTGCATGAATCGCTAAAGGTAGGATTGCAGGTACAGCAGGTAATTGAAAAGGCAAATGGAATTTTGTCTGCCATTGCTAGAGGGATGGAGTTTAAAAACATGGAGGCTATGCTGCAGCTGTATAGGGTCCTGGTGAGGCCACACCTGGAGTACTGTGTGCAGTTTTGGTCTCCTTACTTGAGAAGAGATATACTAGCACTGGAGGGGGTGCAGAGGAGATTCACTCGGTTGATTCCAGAGTTGAGAGGGTTGAATTATGAGGAGAGACTGAGTAGACTGAGATTATACTCATTGGAATTCAAAAGAATGAGGGGAGATGTTATAGAAACATATAAGATTAAGAAGAGAATAGATAAGGTGGAGGCAGGGAGGTTGTTTCCGCTAGCAGGTGAAACTAGGACTAGAGGGCATTGCCTCAAAATAAAGGGAAGCAGATGTAGGACTGAGGTCAGGAGGAACTTCTTCACCCAAAGGGTTGTGAATCTGTGGAATTCCCTGCCCAATGAAGCGGTTGAAGCTTCCTCGCTGAATGTTTTTAAGGCAAGGCTAGATAAATTTTTGAACAGTAAAGGAATTAAGGGTGAAGGTGAGTGGGCGGGTAAGTGGAGCTGAGTCTCAAAAAGATCAGCCATGGTCTTATTAAATGGTGGGGCAGGCTCGAGGGGCTGGATGCCTATTCCCGCTCCTAGTTCTTATGTTCTTATGACTGAAGATGGCCACACACCAACAGCTCTGCAGGGTTTTTAAGACCAGATCAGAGGCTAGGAATACTGTGGCAAGTAACTGACCTCCTGACTCCCCAAAGCCTGTCCACCATTCACAAGGCACAAGTCAGGAGTGGGACGGAATACTCCCCACTTTCCTGGATGGGGGCAGCCCCGACAACACTCAAGAAGCTTGACACTATCCAGGACAAAGCAGCTGCTTGATTGGCACCACATCCACAAACATCTACTCCCTCCACCACCAACGCTCAGTAGCAGCAGTGTGTACTATCTCCAAGATGCACTGCAGAAACTCACCAAAGATCCTCAGACAGCACCTTTCAAACCCACGACCATTTCCAGCTAGAAGGACAAGGGCAGCTGATACATGAGAACAACACCCCCCCCATAAGTTCCCCTTCACACTACTGGCCATCCTGACTTGGAAATATATCACCATTCCTTCAGTGTCACTGGGTCAAAATCCTGGAATTCCCTCCCTAAGGGCAATGTAGGTCAACCCACAGCAGGAGGACTGCAGCAGTTCAAGAAGGCAACTCACCCACACCTTCTCAAGGGCAGCAACAACAGACAATAAATGCTGGCCCAGCCAGCAGTGCCAACGACCCCTGAGTAAATTTAACAAAAATATTTTACCAAAATTAGAGAAGGTCCTACATCTGTGTTAGGATGTACTGCCCACAGAGACATGAGCAGTCCATGGCTATCCATATAGGGGTCACACAATTCTGGCAGAATTATACAACTGCTACATCTGCTTTGACTGTTCTGGAAAAGAGATTATGAAGGGTTCTCTCCTGGTATAAAGTGCCTCCATCACCCTTGATGCTGCAAAAGACAACAAACTGGAGCCCTGCTGAACAGCTGCTACTCCAGCTCAAAGCTTTATTATTTGAGGATGTTCAGGGTTGCAGTCAGTTTCACAATCTTGTGTGTTCATCCAAAGAGCAGATGGGATAGGACCTCCCGACAGCCTTCTCCCCTTTACTTCACTTTCTGCAGGCACCTCCCCACTTCCTGCTTATGCGCTATCTCCCTCGCAGTGTCCAGCCCAAGGTGCTGGTGTGGGGGGGAGGTGGTGCGGAGGTGGTGTGGGGTGGGGGGAGTGGTGTGGTGGTGGTGAGCGCTGTGACCATGAGACACATGAGCAGGAAGCTGTGCTGCTTCCAGGAACCTGCCAAAAACAACCAAATGCCTCCCACATACTGCCACCCCAGTCACCACAGATTTCATCAATTAGAGCCAGCTTCTCAAACCACTCAACCATTTCCTCAAACTCCAGTCAGGAAAATCCTGCCAGTTACTGATCACCTTTTTAAATAGTGCTGGACTTCAGAGCTCATGTACTGCAATGTGAAGTTAGGACAGGAGTCATCAAAATACATTGTTCCAAACTGGAAATACTCACTGTCTGCTTCTCCAGCTCGCCCAGTTCTAGTTTCAATGGAGGGACATCAAGGGGTTGATGAAATCAGCAGGGGGCAGGTCAACAACTCAATATTATAATGAGCTTATTTGCCTCTTGCTTCTCCACCAGTTCAGATTGTAACTCTGGCCAACTGGAATCCCCTTGTCCTTGGGAAAGCTGGTTGTGGTGAATGGGGAGGTCATTGGGTTGAGGAGGTGACTGTCCATCCACCTCGCTGGTCATTTGAGTGATTTGAACTGGGTCCCCAGGTTCCAAGATAATGTTGGGGCAGTGAATCTGCCCACAGTGAGAGACGGTACACACATTGGTCACCAACAAGGATTGCTCATATAACACATGGCCAGGAAATGATGGTGCCTTAGCTAACACTGTACAGTAACACTCTCAGTCTTTACTTTTCAATCCATTATTTTCCTGTTCCATTTCTCTTCCAAGTTTCCTCTTAAATTTGACTTCAGAAAGCAGCAACAATTTGTTGTGCAGTGTGAGAGGGAGCAGGAAGAAAAGTTGACTTCAAACCATGCAGCACTAGTCCTCCAGCCTCCGAGAACAGCGCCCCTGACAGCCCCCACCTCATACAACACCCAATGTCCATCATGTGTACTTCAGGTGTAAACAGAATATGGACAAAGTGTGACCATCCTCCTGTTACTGCCCACTCCCTGCTCCTGTGTGTGAGCCCAGTCTATACTATGCCTGTGTTAGCACAGCAAGACCCATTCAGAGAATGTTCATATCAGGGTCAAATAGTGTTGCTATGTAAAAAATAATATCAGTGTAAGATACCTGAAGGAATGCAGTGCTATCATGAACCTACAACAGACAGACATTATTTAAGTGCTTCTTTTGAATCCATTGCAGAGACCAGTGGGGTTTGCGTGACGCAGATACCAAGGCTATCCAGGGATCAAAAGGAAAAATGTTCACTTTTCTGACTCTCCCAGTACTGGACTATTGTCATAACATGTTGTTACCATGAGAGGACCTCACTAAACTGTGGAAAAGCAAAGCTGCTCCTTTCAGAAAAGGAACTAAACAGAACTCAGCGAGTGGCAGTTTCAAAGAATTGGAGTCTGATTGCAGTAATGTCAAGTTAGAATTGTAGATGACCTCCACAACTGGCTGGACACTTTCATTGTGTCACTATCGATGAGGAGGATAGGGCACAGCTCCCAGGCCTTTTGGGAATCTCTGTCCAGCCAGACTCCAGCCCCCACTCTCTGTCCTGCTATCTCTCTCCAACTCAATATCTTATCTTGATGAATCATCTGTCCTAATATCTCATTCTGAAGCTGTGTCAATAATGTTATTCATCAGATTATACTCCTTGAATACTTTTCGAACATTTTGCTCTATTAAAGATACTATAAATGTACAAGTTATTATGATGGGCCAAAGGAAATCCTCTTTCGTGAAACTTTTCCCATGTATTTAATTTCCACGTAACTAGGACACACTGGTGCCATGTTTTTGTGATTTACACAAGACAGTTTCTCAGGATCAACGGCATGAATGAGGTACAAGCTCCTGATGGAGAATTTTAAAAAAGCCACTTCCCACTCAATCCTAAAGCCCAGAACTCACAGGCTTACCTTCTGAGATCTGATCCTTGCAATATGGAAACATGTCCCTTTTGGTAAATCATTTCGGACTGAAATAAGGAGAAATACCTTCACCCAGACAGTGGGAAGCCTGTACAATGCATTGTCACAGAAAGGAGTCAAGGCTAAAGCAGTGTATGATTTCAAGAGGAAGTTGGGTATAGAACTAGGAACTAAAGGGACTAAATGATCTGAGGAAAAGCAGGAACAGACTTTGAGTTGGATGATCTGTGGTGTTACCATCATTGAATCCCCCACTAACAACAACATGTGGGTTACCATTGTCCAGAACTGGACCCACCACATAAACACAATAGCTACAAGAGCAGGTCAGAGGCTAGGAATACTGTGGTGAGTAACTCACCTCCTGACTTCCCAAAGCCTGTCCACCATCAACAAGGCACAAGTCAGGAGTGTGATGGAACACTCTCCACTTGCCTGGATGAGTGCAGCCTCCACAACACTCAAGAAGCTCGACACCATCCAGGACAAAGCAGCCCGCTTGACTGGCATTGTATCCACAAGCATCCACTCCCTCCACCACCGACGCTCAGTAGCGGCAGTGTGTACTATCTACAAGATGCACTGCAGAAATTCACCAAAGACCCTCAGACAGCACCTTCCAAACCCATGAACACTTCCATCTAGAATGACAAGGGCAGCAGATACATGGGAACACTACCACCAACTCCCACCAACACTCCCCCCTAAACCCCCACAAGTTACTCTCCAAGCCACTCACCATCCTGACTTGGAAATATATCACCGTTTCTTCTCTGTCACTGGATCAAAATCCAGGAATTTCCTCCCTTAGGGCATTGTGGGTGAATCCACAGCAGGTGGACTGCAGTGGTTCAAGAAGGCAGCTCACCCCCACCTTCTCAAGGGACAACTAGGGACGGGCAATAAAAATTGGCCCAGACAGCGATGCCAATTCCCCCGAGTGAATAATAAAAAAACGCCATGATCATATTGAATGATGGATCAGACTCCAACAGCCGAATGGCCTACTTCTGCTCCAACATTCTATGTTTCTGTCTTTATGTGGGAGGTAGTAATTACACAATCTAAAGATTGACTCCACAATGGAGTCAGGTGCCAGTGGACAGACAGCTTTTAACATAAATGCCATCTGCCTGGCAAAACCGATTGCAGTGTCTGTGTCAGCAATTTTTATCCACTTTGATGAAACCATGACAAAACAGAAGCTGAGGTTCACAAGTTATTTTCAGCCAGCAGCAATGTTGACACTAACTGTGAATAGTTCACTGAAAGCAGTGAGCGACTCTCCACAATGGTAATGATATATTTTCAATCAGTATGAAGTATCCACATTTAGACCGAGAAATTAACTGACCCTATGTCACCGGTGTGGGCTTTGTCTTGAAAGCAATTAATCAGTTTGCTGTTGAGGCTGTAAGCCACATTATAAACCACATCACAGCTCTCAAGAATTTAGCTCTGTAAGTGTGTCCTGACTTAAAGGAACTCAATTCAAAAAACAGAGTAATCTGCTTTATTAAGAAATTTGGTCTCCATTCTACAGGAATTGCCAGCACCACTGGACTGGACTAATAGGTGCTGAAAACAAAAAACTAACTCCTTGACTGAAACACTTAAACCTTCCCCCTGACCATAATCTCTCAATCTTTCTTAGACTCAGGGGTAGTGCCAGACAACGAGAGATTTGCAAACATTATGCCCTTCTTCAAAAAAACATTTTAAAGGGTAAAGTCAGCAAATTCAGGCCAGTAAGTTTCACTTTGGTGCTTGGGAAAACTCCAAAAGTAATAACTCAGAACAAAATGAATAGTGACCTGAGCAAATGCAGGTTAATTAAGGAGAATCAGCATGAGATTTCTTATGGGAAAAATCAGTCCAGTTAACTTGCTGGAGTTTTTTTTTGATGAGGTAACAGAGACGGTTGATGAGGGCAACACTGGTGATGTAGTATATATGCACCTTCAAAAGGGCCACATTTATACAGAGCCACATAACAATCATGTGGACAAAGGTAGAGTTCATAGGAAAAAGAGGAACAGGAGCAACTTGGATACAAAATTGGCTGATGGACAGGAAACTGAAATTAATGGTTAATGAGAGATAGTAGGAACTGCCAATGCTGGAGAATCTGAGATAACAAGGTGTAGAGCTGGATGAACACAGCAGGCCAGGCAGCATCAGAGGAGCAGGAAAGCTGACGTTTTGGGTCTGGACCCTTCTTCAGAAAAAAAATCAATTAATGGTTAATGGATATTTTTCAAATCGGAGAAAGGTTTGTAGATAGCTTTTTCTATTATGTATTGATGATCTAGTCCTTAGAGTACAAGGAACAATTTCAAAGTTTGTCAATGATACAAAACTCAAAAAGCATTGTAAATGGACAACAGCTTAGAAACTTCAAAAGGATATTGACAAATTGATGGTATGGATGGACCAGGTGACAAATGATGTTTATTGCAGAGAACTGAGAGAAGGTACATTTTATTGGGAAGAACATTGGATGACAATGTAAAATAAAGAGTATAAATCTAATGTGGTGCAGGTGCTGAAGGACATGTGTGAATTGTTATGACACAGGGACAGCAGGTCAGGTACAATTAGCTTTCACATTCCTGTATTTGCAACATAATAAAATTAAAACATTCAATGACCCTCAAAATTGCCCCAATAGTTCCTAACCATATTTTAATAACAGATATCAGGCGCCAAGTTTGTTGCTTAAATCAAATATAACAACTAATATCGTCATTTTAGGAAAGCAAAACTAAACAACAAGGTATTCTAATAAGGAACAGAGGAACAGGAGTAGGCCATTCAGACCTTGGAGACTACTCTACCAGTGAAATCACCGCTGATCTGTGCCCTAAATCCATATGGTTGACTTGGGCTCATATCCCTTGATACACTTGCTTAATAAAAATTTGTCTATCTCAGACTTAAATTTAACAATTGAATAAACACTGACCATTTGAGGAAAAGAGTTCCAAACTTCCTCAACTCTTTGTGTATAGAAATACTTTCTAATATCTCTACTGACCAGCCTGGCCCTGATTCTTAGACTATACTCCAGGTTTACAACCTTCAACCCGTGGAAATGTTTATCTTCATCTTTCCCTGTTAATATCCTGAAAACCTCAATTAGATCACCCTTAACCTTCTAAAATCTATAGAATGAAAGCCTAATTTGTCTCATCTGTCCTCATAATTGAAGTCCAGGTATCTTCCTTAGCAACCTGCAGTGATCTCTCTCCAAGTGGGTTCTGTCTAGGGTTTTGTATAACTGCAGTTTAACATCTGTATCCTTATACTCCAGCCCGTTAGATTATAAAGGCTAGCATTCCATTAGTCTTCTTGACTACTTAATTAATGTCTATGATTTAAACCTAAACTTTCCTGAACATAGCCCCTAATCACATAGAGACACAGTTAAGGGATAAATTAAGAAAAATATAGAGATGGAACTGACCAGCTTCCATGATGTGTGGTATCAGGCACATGGCATTGTATTTTGTTTGATTTCTGAAGTCACCAGTCAATGCAAATAGCTTCCAATAGGCTGAGGTATATTGACTTAATCATTATAACTGATGTTCAAATTACCCTACAGTGTGGAAACAGGCCCTTCAGGCAAACAAGTCCACACTGACCCTTGGAGCATCCCACCCAGACCCATCCCCCTATAACCCACACACCCCTGAACACTATGGGCAATTTAGCATGGCCAATCCACCTAGCCTTGCACATCTTTGGACTGTGGGAACAAACTGGAGCACCCAGAGGAAACCTGCACAGACACAGAGAGAATGTGCAAACTCCACACAGACAGTCACCTGAGGCTGGAATTGAACCTGGGTCCCTGGCACTGTGAGGCTGCAGTGCTAACCACTGTGCCACTGTGCCACCCCAATTCTATTCTCCAAACCTTCAGTAAGTCAAAATTTAAGGATAACTAGAGAAATCCCTTCCAACAGCTTTCACAGCCACAGCCTCTGTCTAAAAGCACAGTTCAAACTTTGGTTTCTCTGTGTTCTTCCCCCAACATTCTCTTTGTTAATCCAGTTTATGGCAGCGTCCCTGTGATGGTCCCTTTTAACATCCAAATATCTGCCAGACTTTGAGCACAATGTATCTCTGGAGCTGAAAAGTCGACAGAGTCCTTTGAACAACTATTACCCTGCAATTAGCATCCAGGCCAGGTCCCAGCAACAACTGTCACTTTGTTGTTCTTTCACCTTTCACAAAAAAAGCTGCTGCTCACAGTCCAAAGGTCACCTTTGATGCACAGCTCACATGGTGCCAACCAAAAATGACGAGAAAAACATGAAGTAATGAAGGTATTCACTGCACATGTGCAGAAGATATTAAAGGCAACAGGATAATTTGGAGTGACAGTAAATAATAAAACATACAATGTCATACATTTCATTAACAGGGGCATAGAGTACAAGAGAAAGAGGTTATTGCTGAACTTATGTAAAATTCTGATTCAGCCTAAAGTGGAATCTTGCGTCCAGTTGTGGGCTCCATACTTTCAGAAGGATGCAAAAGTTTACAAGAATAGTTCCTGGGATAAGGAATTTCTGTGATGGAGATGGATCAGGAATGCTGTAATTGAATGGGAGAAGTCAGAGATCTGATTGAAGTATTCAAAACCATGAGGGATCTGGACAGACTAAGTAACATGAAAATGTTTTCACTTGTGTGAGGATTGACGTCAAGAGGTCGTGGATTTATAGTAATTCACTGAACAAGCAATAGTGACACGAGTAGAAACGTTTTCATGAAGCGAGTGGTTAGGATCTGGAATATGCTGCCTGGGAATGGAGACAGGTTCAATTGAAGCATTCAAAAGGAAATGAAACCTTTATTTAAAAAGGATAAATGTGCAGGGTTACAGAGAGACAGCTGGAGAATGGCACTCTGATATGATCATTTGGAGAGCTAGTCCAGACATGCTGGGCCAAATGGCCTCTTTCTGGATGTAACAGTTCTTTGATCCTGCGGGTGCCCAGGGATCCCCATCAGTAATGTCACCATAGTCCTCCCAGACTCATCTGTACCATTAAAGAGAGATGACTAGTGGGGATTTAACCTGATGGTCATCATGCCTCAGGCGAGGAGAGAGTTAGGGAAGGAGGGTCCTTCATGGTAACCTCAGCCGGGGCCAGAATTGAACCCTCACTGTTAGCGTCACTCTTCATCACAAACCAGCCATCCTGCCAACTGAACTAACCGACCCCTTGTCATTCATCCCCATCAAGAAACTGGGTCAAATGGAAAAGTCCAATCCATCTCCTTTCACAAGCATTAACAAGGCTCTTAATGAACGAGCCTTGAGGGACCAGCACTCATTAAAATCAAACATGCAGTATCCATGGCAACTAAAACGTAGCTATCTGTATTGACTGAAAGTAAAATATATTGTGACTCCCAATTTGGATCAAACTGCTTTAAATATGCTCTGTACTGCCAGGTTGTAAATGCCGAGAGCGAGAATTCTGATGTAAATGTTTTTGGCATCAAAATGTGTCAAAGGCCTTCATATTCAATTTTCTGGCTTGAAACATTCTGCCCAAGTTACTCTCTCCCTTTGGCCCTGATGACTTTATTTACATTCCTTTATAGCTTGCTGCAGAAGGAGTTAAAAGCAATGTTCTCTCACTTTTCACACACATACACAGATGGTGACCACAGTGCAGCCTTAAAGGAATTGGTGGTTTATGGCAATATTGTCAATTGTAAATCATACAAACTGAGGACAACCCAGAACTGTTTTTAAAAAAGAAACATTTGTTTATACCCAATCACTGCATTCATTAAAATTTTATCACATTCATCTCAGGTTTCCGAGTGATATTAGTTTTTAAATCTTCTTCCAGGATTTTGCTGCTCCATTTTCTCAGCCCAGTCTGAGCACAGCCCTCATCTTCAATGTGTAGAGTCTGCAATTCTCCTTTTGTGGAGGTTACAGCTATTCCCAGGACATGAAACAGGAAGTGACCGTTCAACTGCCCCAGAGGATTCAGATTAATATTTCTCATTAGCTCCATCAACAAGAAGTGGCAGGAAATAGGATGATATTTAGAATGATATAAATATTACGGCCTAATTATGAGATTTCAACCCAATAAAGTGCATGTGTCCAGCAGGTGCAGTGCGCAGTGAAGGTGGTAATGGTACATTGCCCTTCATAATGAGAGAATTTGAGAACAGGAGCCAGGATATCTTGCTTCAATCATACAGCACCTTAGTGAGACCACGCCTGGAACAGTGTGCGTAGCTTTGGTCTCCTAATATGAGGAAGGATATTCTTGCTGTACAGGAAGTGCAACAAAGGTTTCCCAAATTGATTCTTGGAGTTGGCCGCACTGATGTTTGAGGAGAAGTTGAATCAGTCAGGATTCTATTTGCTGGAATTCAGAACAATGAGGTGGGATCTCATAGAAACCTTAAATTCTAACAAGACTAGACAGAGTAAATGCAGCAGGGATGTTCCCCATGACTGGTGGAGCCCAGTACCTGGGATCATAGTTTAAGGTTAGAGGGTAAATCTTTTAGGACTGAGATGAAGAGAAGTTGCTTCACTCAGAGAGTGGTGAACCTGTGGAATTCACGGCCACAGAAAGCAGTCAAGGCCACAAAAAAATTGTATGATTTTGAGAAGGAGTTGGATAAAGCACTTGGGGCTAAAGGAATCAGGTAATGAGGGAAAAGCAGGAACAGGCCATTGAGTGGATGATTTTTGTCTTATGGTCTTTCTGTACTTGGATTTCCACAAGGCATTTGATAAGTGTCACTGCATCAAAATCTTGAAATTTCCTTCCCAACAATAATGTGGGTATCCCTGCACCAAATAGTCTGCAGCAGCTCACCACCACCTTCAAGGGCAATAAATGCTGGCCCAGCCAGTGACACCCACATCATGATTAAAGAGAAACAAAACCTATTTGATAAAAGCTGAAGAATATTTGGATGGAGTCAAGACTGAAAAAGAATGAAGAGTTCCAAAAGCAACAACATTCAGGTGTCACCATTAGCTCACCCCCCAGCTTTACTAATTTGAAAGGCGCAGGGTCGTGGGGCTAAGGAGAAAAAGAGAAATAGGTCTTGGGGAAAGGAAGAGAAAAGTGAGGGATAGAAGAAGTTGAGAAATCTAAGAAAGGTGGGATGAAGGATACAAAGAGGATTATATCCAATTACTATCAACTCTTTAAAGTGGTATTGACTTTCAAATTATTGATTACAGTTATTTGGATCACTTGACAATTAAATCTAGTAATATACAATCCAGATGCTAAATATGATAACAATCAATTTTCTTGCTAAGTTTACATTTTGTAAAGACAGCAAAAGAACAGAGTCTCAAACTAGAGTCCAAACTATTCAGCTCAGGAGATCGTTGATTGTGAGACCAAATGTTGAGGGCTGAGGAAAGACCCCAGATTGTTGGAAGCATTTCTACCTCCAAGTTGGAACATTGTGGATTCACAGCCTCAGCGATTTCGAATGCATGTTTAAATTGACATCCAATGTTGTCCTGAGGGAGTGCTTCTCTGTCATTCAGGCTGAGATATTAAAGTTAGCCCCCTTCTACTTCTCATGTGAATGGAAAAGATCCTATTTCCACTATTTTGAAGACCAGGGAAGCTCTGCCTAATATCCTGACTGAAATTATTCCTCAAACGCAAAACAGGAGATTTTTCAAATAAAACACAAAAGAACTGCAGACACTGTAAATCAAGAAAAAAAACAAAGTTGCCTGGAAAAGCTCAGCAGGTCTGGCAGCGTCTGTGAAGGAAAAAACAGAGTTAACGTTTCGGGTCCGGTGACCCTGCCTCAGAACAGGACATGTTTCTGTTAATTTATTGCATTTCTGTTTGTTGGACCTTACTTGCTGTGTTTCCTACGCTGCAACAGTGTAAAGAACTGTGGAATGTCCTGTGGTCTTAAAAGGTGCTTTACAAATGAACGTCTTCCGTTTTATTATTCTATACTTTTTTTTTCAATTTTAGACTGATCAATACCTGTCTTAAAACTTCTCTCTAGAATTAAGATCAAGCCCCTGACATCAAGGCCACATTCAACCGAGTGTGGCATAAAGGAGCTCCAGAAAAACTAGAATGAATGGATATCAGGGGAAAATCTCACTACTGGTTGGTGTCATACTTGGCATATAGGGAGCTGGTCGTGGTGATTGGAGGGCAGTCATCTCAGCTCTGGGACATCTCTGCAGGTGTTCCTCAGGGTAGTGGCCTAGGCCCAACCATCTTCAGGTGCTTCTTCATCAACCTTCCCTCCATCATAAGGTTATAAATGGGGATTTTTGCCAAAAATCGCTAAATATTCAACACCATTCTCCACTCCTCAGATAAGAAAAGATAACTGCTGAAAAATATATCAAATCATACATAAAATTCATCATAAACATTTGTGATTGTAACAGGAGTATTCTAAAGGAGATTGAAATTACTCTTTTCAAAGAAAAATTAAAGAGTGCCATCTTCTTCAAAATTAACCTAATTTTGGGATTTAATGGTTTTGAAAGGTATGATTTTAAAAGATACAGTTTTGTTAATTTGTCACTTTAAAATAAATGTAGGAAAGCGGGAATTCTTCACTTTGTCACAAGAGAAATTGGACATATAACATAGAACATAGAACATAGAACATAGAACAGTACAGCACGGTACAGGTCCTTCGGCCCACGATGTTGTGCTGAACTTTTACTCTAATCCTAAGGTCTATCTAACCTCCACCCCTACCTTATACGATCACCCATGCGCCTATCTAATAGCTGCTTAAGTGCCCCTAATGAGGCCGACTCCACTACCCTCTCCAGCAATGCATTCCACGCCCCGACCACTCTCTGAGTAAACAACCTACCTCTGATGTCTCCCCTATATCTACCTCCACTCACTTTAAAACTATGCCCCCTCGTAATACCTACCTCCACCCTAGGAAAAAGTCTTTGGCTGTCTACTCTATCTATACCTCAGATCATTTTGTACACCTCTATCAAGTCACCTCTCATCCTTCGTCGTTCTAAAAAGAAAAGCCCTAGCTCTCTCAACATTTCCTCGTAAGACCTTCCCTCCATTCCAGGCAACATCCAGGTAAATCTCCTCTTCACCTTTTCCAATGCTTCCACATCTTTCCTGTAATGAGGTGACCAGAACTGGACACAATACTCCAGATGTGGCCGAACCAGGCTTTTGTATAGCTGGAGCATAACTTCACAGCTCTTGAACTCAGTCCCTATATTAATGAAAGCTAACACACCATACGCCTTCTTAACAACTCTATCCACCTGTTTGGCAGCTTTCAGAGAACTGCGAACATGAACCCGAAGATCCCTCTGCTCCTCCACACTGCCAAGAATCTTTCTGTTAACCCTGTATTCTGCTTTCAAGTTTGTCCTTCCAAAATGAATCACCTCACACTTTTCAGGGTTAAACTCCATCTGCCACTTCTCAGCCCAACTCTGCATCCTATCAATGTCCCTTTGTAACCTAGAACAGCCCTCCGCACTATCCACAATGTGACCCACCTTTGTATCATCCGGGAACTTGCTAATCCACCCTTCCACTCCTTCATCCAATACATTCACAAAAATCACAAATCGGAGAGGACCCAGGACAGATCCTTTTGGTACACCATTCGTAACTGAGCACCATGTTTAATATTTTCCATCCACTACCACCATTTATCTTCTAAGGGTCAGCCAATTATGAATCCAATCTGCCACATTTCCCCCTATCCCATGCCTGCTTACTTTCTAAACATATGGATGATAATGGAATAGTGTAGGTTAGATCGGCTTCAGATTGGTTTCACAGGTCGGTGCAACATCGAGGGCCGAAGGGCCTGTACTGCGCTGTAATGTCCTATGTTCTATGTTCTGCATGAGCCTACCATGGGGAACCTTATCAAATGCCTTACTTAAATCCATGTATACCACATCCACTGCTTCATCCACATGTTTGGTCGCGTCTTCAAAGAATTCAATAAAGTTTGTGAGGCGTGATCTACCCCTCACAAATCCATGCCAACTCTCACGAATCAAACTGTGCCTTTCTGAGTGATCATAAATCCTATCTCTCAGAGCCCTTTCCTATAATTTGCTCACCACTGATGTAAGACTAACTGGCCTGTAATTTCCAGGGTTATCCCTATTCCCTTTTTTGAACAAGGGAATGTCGTTTGGCTCTTTCCAATCTTCCGGCACTATACCTGTGGACAGTGAGGACGAAAAGATCATCGCCAAAAGCCCTGTGATCTCTTCCCTTGCTTCCCATAGAATCCTTGGATAAATCCCATCAGGCCCGGGGGACTTATCTATCTTCAACTTCCTCAAAATTCCTCGCACATCTTCCTTACTAACATCCACCTCCTCTAACCTACCAGCCTGTTTCACACTGTCCTCCTCTACAACTAGGTCTCTCTCAGTTGTGAATACCGAAGGAAAGTATTCATTAAGGACCTCTCCTATTTCTTTAGGCTCCGTGCACAAACTTCCTTTACAATCCATGATCGGCCCTACCCTTTCTCTGGTCATTTTCTTATTCCTCACGTACATGCAAAAAGCCTTGGAGTTTTCCTTGATCCTATCAGCCAAGGTTTTCTCATGCCCCCTTATAACTCTCCTAAGCCCTTTCTTCAGCTCCTTCCTGGCTAACTTGTATCCCTCTACAGCCTTTTCCGTTCCTCTTTTTCTATACCTTACATAAGCATCCTTCTTCCTCTCAACCAGTCGTTCGACCTCTCTCGACAACCAAGGCTCCCTCACCCGACCGCATCTTCCCTGCCTGCTAGGGACAAGAGCACACACAGTATGCATTCCTTAAACAATCTCCACAATTCTATGGTGCTTCCCTGACAGCATCTGTTCCCAATTCATGTTACCCAGTTCTTGCCTAAAAGAATTATAATTACCCTTCCCCCAATTATAAACCTTACCCTGCTGTATGTACCTATCCTTTTCCATGACTGTTGTAAAAATGACAGAGCTATGATCGCTATCGCCAAAATGTTCTCCTACCAACCAGTCTAACACTTGAGAGATAACAAGGTGTGGAGCTGGATGAACACAGCAGGCCAAGCTGCATCATAGGAGCAGGAAAGCTTGACGTTTTGGGCCTAGACCCTTCATCACACTTGGCCCGGTTCATTGTCTAGCACCAAACCCAAAGTGGCCTCTCCTCATGTTGGTCTATCTATGCACTGTGTCAGGAATCCTTCCTGAACGCGCTGGACAAAATCCGCTCCATCTAAACTATTACAACTAAAATGTTTCCAATCAATATTTGGAAAGT
Source organism: Ginglymostoma cirratum (assembly GCA_024137785.1). NCBI lineage: Eukaryota > Metazoa > Chordata > Chondrichthyes > Orectolobiformes > Ginglymostomatidae > Ginglymostoma > Ginglymostoma cirratum. The sequence goes on from JAHRHZ010000023.1 coordinate 464,296, forward strand.
TGAAGTCACCCATGACTACAACCCTGTGACTTCTGCACCTTTCCACTACCTGCCTCCCAATCCGCTCCTCCACTTCTCTGTAACTATTAGGGGGTCTGTAAAAACCCCCCAACAAAGTGACTGCTCCTTTCTTGTTCTGGACCTTAACCCAAACTGACTCTGTAGACATATCATTCTCCAACTGCCTTTCAGTAGCTGCTATACTAGCCCTGACCAGCAATGCCACTCCCCCGCCTCTTTTTCAACCCTCCCTATTTCTTTTAAAGCATCTAAATCCAGGAACTTCCAACAACCATTCCTCTCCCTAGTTTCTGCCAAGTTACCCAAGTTTCTGTAATGGCCACAACATCATAGTTCCAAGTCCTGACCCATGCTCTAAGTTCTTCCTCCTTATTTCTGATACTTCTAGCATTGAAGTATACACACCTCAAACCATCTCTGTGTCCACAATTACGTTCCATCGACCGCATTTCTTTATTAACAACCTCAATCCCCGTTGTGTCTGTTGGAAGGATGAATATCTCGTCTTCTGAATTACAGATCCAGTTCCCCACCCCCTGCCAATCTAGTTTAAACCATCCCAGCTTGAGTAAACCTCCCTCCCAGGATACTTGTGTCCTTCCTTTTCAGGTGCAACCCATCCTTACTGTCCAGGTCCCACCTTCCCCAGAATGTGCTCCAATTATCCACATAATCGAAGCCCTCCCTCCTACACCAGCCCTGTAGCCACATGTTTAGCTTCACTCTCTCCCTATTTCTTACCTCGTTATCACGTGGCACTGGTAGTAATTCAGAGATAACTACCCTGTTTGTCCTGGACTTCAGCTTCCAACCTAACTCCCTGTACTCGTTTTTCCACATTCTCTGTCCTTTTTCCACCTATGTCATTGGTACCGATGTGTTCCATGACTGCTGGTTGCTCACCCTCCCCCTTAAGGATCTTGAAGACACAATCCGAGACATCACAGACCCTGGCACCCGGGAGGCAACATACCATCCGTTCATCTCGTTCGCGTCCGCAGAACTGCCTGTCTGTGCCTCTTACTAGCGAATCCCCCACTACAATTGCTCTCCTATTCTCCCCCACTTCTCTTCTGTGCCACAGGCCAGGCTCAGTGCCAGAGACCTTCCCCTGGTGGGTCGCTCCCCCCCAGCAGTATCCAAAATGGTATGCTTATTATTGAGGGGAACGGCCACAGGGGATCCCTGCACTATCTGCATATTCCCTTTCCCCCTCCTGACAGTCACTCAACTACCTTTGTCCTGTACGTTGGGTACAACCTCTCTATAACTCCTCTCTATCACCCCCTCAACCTCCCGAATGATCCGGAGTTCATCCAGCTCCAGCTCCAGTCCCCTAACACAGTTTTTGAGGAGCTGAAGTTGGGTGCACTTCTCGCAGATGAAGTCAGAGGGGACACAAGCAGTGATCCTAACCTCCCACATCCTGCAAGAGGAGCATGCAACTGCCCTAGCTTCCATTCCCTCTACTCTAGATTTCCAGAAGAATAAAAAAAAGGCCTTACCTTACCGACCTCCCACAGCCTTTTTTTTTGGTTAGAGGAGGAGGATGGATGGGAGACACTACACATGTTGTGTTGCAGATTTAGCCAATACCCGAACATATCAGTTCCTTCCTGGCTCGCGCTGCTGCTGCTGAAAACAAGAAATATCAATCCCCTCCCCACCAAATGCTCAAAATAAACATCGTCTCTGGATAAAGGAGATAACGAGGTACCACCATGAAACCACCTCTGGGTTCATTATAATGTCAGAGTGATGAGATAAGAATTTCTCCTTAATATGTGTAACAATTTGGCTGAAAACAAGATTCCGGCGTTTCTTTCTTTCCAGCAGTTTCTGAAAAGTGAGAGGAACACGTATGCAGTATCAGAGTGAGAGCTTTAACAGGGGGAAGGCTGTGGCGATGAGTCATGGCTGAGCTGGAAACTTTCCCCCAAGTTACTGGCTGCAGTGGATGTGTTGTAGGATTTACAAAGTCGTTAATCTGTTTGGCTGCACCATGATCACACCTCCACTGACCATCAAGTCCTGGAGTGTAATTCAGATCAAACCTTTTGACTCAGAGATACCGACACTACCCACTCTACCACGTGACCTTTCATTCTGAACTTTAGAAGAGTGAAGTGGTCTCATTAAAACATTTACTATTCTGACACAAGGTGACAAATTGGACATTGACATGCTGCGCTTTGGTATGGACGCTTTCGGAGCCTCAGTCCTTCTTCAGATGTTAGTGAGAGAGGTAGTATCAGACACAGAATTTATAAGTAAAAGATCAAAGATTCACACCATTGATCAGGATGTACCAAACAAACCCAAAACCTGGTGCCCTGTGATTTCTGACCTTGTCCACCCCAGTCCAACACCGGGTCCTCCTCCTCATCTGAATAGACTGGTTCTCGACTTGGCATAAAGGGTTAGCCATTTAGAACGGATAAAGAAGATACGCTTCTTCAACAGAAGATTATGAATCTTTGGAATTCTCGGATAAATTTTGGACACTAAGGAAATGAAGGATTTGGTGATAGGTCGGAAGCAGGGAATGGAGACACAATTTTATTGAATGGTAGGTTCGATTTCAAGGGCAGAGTGACCTCTTCCTGCTTCTATTTCTGATGTTCCAAGGTCACACGGTCTGCAGCCATGTCCGAGCCGATAGGAGCTGGTAGTTTCAATTTCACTTTGATATCGTCTCCAGGGGGCACGCGTCCAAGCAAAACTCCTCAATTTCAAACTGACGTCGTTTCCCTAGATCCGTGCCCATGAGAATCGCCCAGTAACTCCCATTGCACTGCCAAACCTTTCCACTAACTACCGAAAATTATAAACCATCAAAAGGAGTCGATCGTCTCTCTCTCTGTCTGGTATTACAGTCTAACACTAGCAGGGAGGATCAAACTAGTGTCAGCATGTTTGTCCGGAGCCAAGGGGAGCCTGTGATATCGGATTAATTTCTGCAGGTACAACAGGAATTGCTCGAGGCTTTAGCCAAGAGGCATTTTGAAAGGATTTAGACTTTCCATCCCAGCTGCTTGCTTATACACGACCTGAAATTCTGACGAAGTGTCACCGAACTCAAAACATTAACTCTGTTTTCTCCTTCACAGATGCTGCCAGACCTGCTGAGCTTTTCCAGCAACTTTGTTTTTGTTTCTGAAATGTTACCTACGGTGTGTCTAAACACGGAAATTATCCAAAACCTCAGAAATAGAGACAATATTTGAAACAAAAACGGAAATTGCTGGAAAAGTTCAGCAAGTCAGGCAGCATCTGTGGACAGAAATCAGAATTAGCAAATGACCCTTCTGAGTTCTGAGGAAGGATCATTACTAACTGTGAGATAGTAGGAACTGCCGATGCTGAGAAACCAAGGTGTGGAGCTGGATGAACACAGCAGGCCAAACAGCATCAGAGGAGCGGGAAAGCTGACGTTT
>JAHRHZ010000023.1:477753-505268 GCA_024137785.1 Ginglymostoma cirratum
CAACTGCTGTTATTCTTGTACCTATATCTCCAGTCATTATGAAGCCGGATATCTATAGGGAAAACAATAGACATAGACTGCAATGGTTCAAGAAGGTAGTTCACTGCCACCTTCCCCAGGGCAACTAGGATTGGTAATAAATGCTGCTCCAAATTGTGGTACCAATGGCCCACAAATCAATTTTTGGAAGGAAAAAGTCCCAATTAGCCTCATAAACCTGTTCTATCATTCGATGTGATCATGGCTGATCTGTGACCTAACTTCATATCTTCAACTTGCCACATGTTCCTTATTCCTACAGATACCAATCTGTCAATCTCTGATCAATTGGTTATATTTTTAAATCTAGAATCAGTGACAATTTGTGGAAGACACTTTCAAACTTCTAATATCCTGTGTGGAGAATTGTTTCAAATTTTACACCTGTCTGGCTCTAATTTTAGACAGTCGTCTAATCTCACACCCTCCTTGGGAAATAGGTTCCAAGCTTAATATTTAAATTTCAAATCTCCTTTTACCATCAAAATTCCCAAGACATACAAATGAATCATTCTTTTGTGTCCCAGCCATATTAAACTGAAGACCAGCTTTACTTTTTTTAAAACATCTGTTTAAATCTTTGTGACTTTAGTCAGTCAGTTAGTTGCTGTGACACTCCATGCCACCCTCATTAATGCCAATATAATCGGTTTGAAGACTTTGTGTATTTTTCACAGCAGCAAAATGTTACATTTTCTTCTTCTAAAGGCTCTCATTATATGTTCAGTTCTAGGTTAGACCTTTTTATTGTGTCTTGCCAGTTTTTATTTAAAAAGCTGTAAAAATTCAAAGCATACCTAAATATAGGTTTTGAAAATTGGATACCATGCCTTGGACATATAGATTTGTAGTGCATTGAAAAACTGCATGCTGTTGTTGGCTGGGGAAATAAAACTGAAGTCGAATTGGCCCAAGGCTGGATAAAATAATGTTCCAGTACAACAGGTAAGTTTTTGGTGTTTGCATGCTCTGATTATAGTGTCGCCACCTAGTTACCTGTAGATGAAGTGTCGCAGTCTTGGTAATCAGTTTCAAGTGTTGCATTATCCTATTTTCGTTATAAACATTTAGAAAAGTATTTATTTCAATAAATTTGAGCTGAAAACTACTAAGTAACAATAACACCACAGCAGAGCCAGGCAATGAACATTTCCAACATGTGAGAAAATGTAACAATTGCCCCTTGACGTTTTAATGGCATGACCATCACTGAATTCCCCATTACCAACATCCTGGATGTTATTATTGACCAGAAACTCAACTAGATTTATTGTATAAATATGGTGGCTACAAGCGCAAGTCAGAGGCGAGGAATACTACAGATAGTAACTCACCTCCTGCCTCCCCAAAGCTTGGCCACCATCTACAAGGCACAAGTCAGGAGTGTGATGGAATACTCCCCACTTGCCTGGATGGGTGCTGCCCCAACAACACTCAAGAAGCTTGACACCATCCAAGACAAAGCACCCCACTTGATTGGCACCACATCCATAAGCATCCACTCTCTCCACCACAGACATTCAGTAGCAGCAGTGTGTACTATCTACAAGACGCACTGCAGAAATTCACCAACGATCCTCAGACAGCACCTTCCAAACCCACTAGACCACTTCCATCTAGAAGGACAAAAGCAGCAGATATATGGGAACACCACCCCCTGCAAATTCCCCTCCAAGCTACTGACCATCCTGACTTCGAAATATATCACCATTCCTTCACTGTTGCTGGGTCAAAATCCTGGAATTCCCTCCCTAATGGCATTGGGGGTCAACCTACAGCCAGAGGACTGCAGTGGTTCAAAAAGGCAGCTCACTATCACCTTCACGGAGTTCAATGTAGATAAGTGTGACTTTGGGAAGAATAATAGGAAGGCAGAATACTGGGTCAATGGAAAGATTCTTGGTAGTGTGGATCTGCAGAGGGATCTTGGTGTCCAGGTACATAGATCCCTGAAAGTTGCCACCCAGGTTGATAGTGCTGTTAAGAAGGCGTACGGTGTGTTAGGTTTCATTGGTAGAGGGATTGAGTTCCGGAGCCGTGATGTCATGCTGCAACTGTACAAAACACTAGTGCGGCCTCATTTGGAATCTTGCGTACAGTTCTGGTCGCCCCATTACAGGAAGGATGTGGAAGCAGTGGAAAAGGTGCAGAGGAGATTTACCAGGATGTTGCCTGGTCTGAAGCGAAGGTCTTATGAGGAAAGGCTGAGGGACTTGGGTCTGTTCTCATTGGAGAGAAGAAGGCTAAGAGGGGATTTAATAGAGACCTACAAAATGATCAGAGGATTAGATAGGGTGGACAGTGAGAGTCTTTTTCCTAGGGTGATGACGTCGGCTAGTACTAGGGGGCATAGCTGCAAATTGAGGGGTGATAGATTTAAGACAGATGTCAGAGACAGGTTCTTTACTCAGAGAGTGATAAGGGCGTGGAATGCCCTGCCTGCCAATGTAGTTAACTCAGCCACATTAGGGGCATTTGAACAGTCCTTGGATAAGCATATGGATGATGATGGGATAGTGTAGGGGGATGGGCTTAGATTACTGAATAAGTTCACAGGTCTGCGCAACATCGAGGGCCGAAGGGCCTGTTCTGCGCTGTATTGTTCTATGTTCTATGTTCTCAAGGGGCAACTAGGGATGGGCAGTAAATGCTGACCCAGCCACAAATACCCACATCCCATGAGTGAATAAACAAACCCGGAATGTTAGAAATTTCATGGAGTGTTTATGCTTGAATTAGTCATCTTGGGAACGCGCTGATGCGATGCTAATTATAGACTTCCAGCTTCGGCGTGTTATATTGCTGACGGGGCTTTTGTAGTCACCGTATTTTCAAAAACAAGCCCCGTCTTTATTTAAGCTGGTTCTAGGACAGCCACGGTTGTTTTCAAACGTTAAATCTCTTGAACATCATCTCCATTGAAATAATTTCTTGTAGCTATCTGGCTGTCACGTCCTGCTATATTAATGTAGTTCTGCACCGTCTTCAAACTGACGCACATCGTCTTTCCAAGAATAGCAGGCGGCATAAGCCGGAGCAGTTTTTGTGTAAGTCCTGCCCACTCCTCAGATCCGGTGTTTTTTTCCCCCCGTGTTTCTTTTTGGTACTGATGGGCTAAAACACCATCTGGTCACCGCGGCTCACAGCCCCACCATGTCCATGTTTACACTGTAATAAATTTTTAAACTATTTTAAACTAACTAAAATATTTTAAACTAACTATTTTGCACATGAAAGCGTTACAAGTCTGAAACATTTTGCAACTGAATAGCCGTTTTATTAAATGTTCGATTTTTATTCTCCGTGTATTTTTAAATGTAAGTATAATTTGGTAGTCACTTTTTATTGGTTTAAATTGTAACCTTTCTACTTCTGATTAACCTGCTTGTTTGTGAAGAATTACTTTGATAGATGAACGCTGGCCAGCATCACCAATGACCCACCAGGGATTTTTTTTTTGTGTTTTAAAAGGGCGCGTCTGGGAGTTTCGCTTCTGATTCTGGTTGCTGTTTGCTCTGTGAGATGTTCAGAGAAGTAATTTTCCCGCTGAGGTTTGAACCTGGAGATATGAAACCTAGTTCTGAATGCGGAGGAGCTCTTTGTTTCCCTTTGGGCCTGGAAAGGTTCAGTTGGAAAATGTTGGGTGACAGGTTCTCACGTGGTAACGGAGGTTGCTGTATTAAGTAGAACGTGAGGTGAGCTCTGTGTGGGTGTCTAGGTAGATTTCTGTCTGTTTTACCTTACTGATCTATCAGACCCCAGCATCAAAACTAAGTCTCCCTCATTTAGAACACTTTTTTGATCACTTGGAACAAGCAGACAGGACATTCCCTTGTCAGTGAGATATCGTGCAGGTAAGACCCAGGTTCCGTATTTTCGGTAAATTCCTGCCTCGAATTTGGGGGGGGGGAAATCATTCTCCTTTTGCTCAGATTCCTTTTTTTTAAAGTTGGCTGTTATCAGATGCCACTAGAAAATTTAAAAATGATTAATCTCCACTGGTGCACCGTTATCAGTGTAATTGTTGAATTAATTGCATTCCTATGAAATGAACGGAGGGCTGCTGTGCAGTGCTAGTGTCCCTACCTCTGAGCCAGGAGGCCTGGGTTCAAGTCCCACCTGCTCCACAGGTTTGTAATAACGTCTCTGAACGGGTTGATTTTAAAAATGAGTTGAACGAGGGTGAGAGCTGTTTGTGTGAATCTGTTTCAATAACGAATGAAGTTGCAGTGCTGTCTAATACAAACATTAATCTTTTCACAGCGAAGCTTCCAAAGCAGCAAAACCCTCCCAGTTACTGCTTGGCCATGCAATGCCGTACAATGCAGCCATACTTGGAGCTAACGTTTACCTGTTTCATTCCTTCCCCATTGCAGCTTCTCCGTGGGAACCATGAAACCGCTTCCAGCTGCATCGTTGGTCCTTCTCTCGGTGATTAGTTACGGCTCCTCTCAGAACACGAGCAACCCGGTTCCGCACCAAGGCTGCGGATTAAAACTCCTGGCTCACTACGTGAACCTGTGCAGCCTGGATGTTATCTGGGGGATCGTTGTGGAGGCAGTGGCCGGAGCTGGCGTACTGACTGCATTCTTACTGATGCTCATTCTGTTGGTGAAGCTGCCATTTATTAAAGATAAAGAAAAGAGGAGTCCCCTGGGAATCCAGTTCCTGTTCTTGTTTGGCACCCTCGGCCTGTTTGGACTATCGTTTGCATTTATTATCCCCGAGGATGAGAGAACGTGTCCGACCCGGAGGTTTTTATGGGGAGTTTTATTCGCCCTGTGCTTTTCCTGTTTGTTGGCTCAGGCTTGGAGACTGCGCCAATTGGGTTCCCATGGCAAAGGGCCATCAGGCTGGTTGCTGACTGGCATCGCAGTCTGCCTGATGCTGGTGCAGGTGATCATTGCAGTGGAGTGGTTAATTCTGACTATTGTCCGAGACCATCAGTCTGCTTGTCAATATGAGCAGATGGACTTTGTCATGGCATCGATTTACGTAATGTTCCTGATGGCTGTTACTCTGTTGCTCTCCTCCTTGAGCTTGTGTGGAAAGCACAACAAGTGGAAGAAGAGCGGAGCCTGTGTGCTTGTGACCATGTGCTTGTCCATCCTGATCTGGGTGGCATGGATTGTCATGTATCTGTATGGCAACAGGGAACTGAAGAAGCAGCCCCTTTGGGATGATCCGTCCCTCTCCATCGCGCTGGTTTCTAACGGCTGGGTGTTCCTCCTGTTTCACGCTATCCCCGAGCTCCATTGCACCATCGTCCCAAACAAACAAACCCCTCCTGATTACTTCGATGCCGTTCAGCCAAGAATCCGGGAGACGAACTTTGAAGAAGAATTACAACTTCCGCGCAGTTACATGGAAAATAAGGCTTTCTCTTTGGATGAATCTGGGGCAGGTAAAGAAAAACCTTTCCTTGTTTGGCACTTCTGGCAAAGTTTGCCTCACTGAGAAACATCGAGTTTCCATTTATTGTTGTCTTTCATTCTTTCCTCATAGCCAAAAAGAAATGCATGATTTCCCGGGTAAAACGTAGAAAATGGGAGATCAATAGTCTTGCCCACGAGTTAATTCATTCCATTTTTACTGCCACATATTGGAGTCCCTCAACTATACTGAGGGAGGATTCATAGAGGACTGGTGCAGCTCGGTAATATGGGTAGAAGTCAGGGATAGGAAAGGTGAAATCATGATGCTGGGGGTACACTACAGGCTTCCCAACAGCCAGTGGGATGTAGAGAATATGTAGGCAGATTTTTGAAAGATGTAAAAACAGGGTTGCCCTCGTGGGTGATTTTTTTTTAAACGTCCAATATATTGACTAGGACTGGCTGCGTGCCAGGGGCTTGGATGGGGCAGAATTTGTAAGGACCATTCAGGAGGCATTCTTTACAATAGGTAAACAGGGAACCTGACCAGGGAGGGGGTTATACTGGACCTGGTTTTGGGTAATGAGCGCAGCCAGGTGAGTGAAGTTTCAGTGGGGGCGTATTTTGGGAGGTAATAACCATAATACTGTGAGTTTTAAGATACTCATGGATTGGGATAACAGCAGTCCTCAGGTGAAGGTGTTAAATTGGGGGAAGGTGAACTATAACAATGTCAGGTAGCAACTGGAGAGTGTTGACTGGGAGTGGCTGTTTGAAAGTAAATCCATATTGGACACATGGGAGTATTTAAAATGGCTGTTGATAAGAGTTCAGGAATGGCACGTTGCTGCGAGAATGAAGGATAGGAATGGGCAGGTTACATGAACGTTCGATGACCAGGGATGTTATGACCTTTGTCAAAAAGAAAAGGGAAGCATGCGTAAGATCTAGGAGCATGGGAGCTGACAAAGCCCTTGAAGTATATAAGCAGGAAAGAACTTGAGTAAGGAATCATAAGGGCTAAAAGGGGTCATAACAAGACATTAGCAAACAAGATTAAGGAGAATCACAAAGTTTCTTATAGAAAGCAAAAGGGTAGCCAGGGAAAGGGTTGGCCCGCTCGAGAACAAAGGAGGGAATCTGTGTATGGAGCCAGATTTAGGTTAGGCCATAAACAAATACTTTATGTTGGTATTCACCAAAGAGAAGGAATTGGTGGAGAATGATGTCAGGGAAGGTAGTGTTGAATTTCTAAGTCAAGTTGCTATTAAAAAGGGAGAGGTGTTGTGCATCTTCAAAAGTATTAAGGTAGATAGGTCTCTGGGTCCTGATGGGATCTATCCCAGAATATTAAGGGAGGCAAAAGAACAAATTGCTGGAGCATTGACAAACATCTTTGTATTCTCTTTGCTCACAGCTGAGGTGCCAGAGGACTGGAGAATAACCAATGTTGACCCATTGTTTAAGAAGGGTAACAGAGATAATCCTGGGAATTACAGACCTGTGAGCCTCATGTTGGTGGAAGGGAAATTATTGGAAAAGATTCTGAGACAAGATCTATACGCATTTAGAAACAAATGGTCTTATGAACAATAAACAGCATGGTTTTCTGTGGGGGAGATCGTGCTTCACTAGTTGATTAAGTTTTTTGAGGAGGTGACAAAGATGATTGAAGGAAAAACAATTGATGTTGTCTACATGGACTCCAGTAAAGCTTTTGACAAGGTCTGTCATGGCAGAACTAGTACAAAAAATGAAGTCACATGGTATCGGGTGAACTGGCAAGTTGGATACAGAACTGTCTTAGTCATAGGAGACAGAGGGTAGTGGTGGAAGGTTGCTTTTTGGAATGAGGATTATGACTATTGGTGTCCCATAGAGATCAATTCTGGGACCTCTGCTGTTCGTGGTCTCTATACTGATTTGAAGGAAAATGTAGCTGGTCTAATTAGTAAGTTTGCAGATGATACAAAGATTGGAGGAGTTGTGGATAGTGAGGAGGATTGTCAGACGATACAGCAGGATATAGATCAGTTGGAGGCATGGGCAGAAAAATGACAGAGGGACAGATATGAGGTGATGCATTTTGGAAGCTCACATACGGATGGAAATTATGCAATGAACGGCAGAACCCTGAGTATTGATATGCAGAGGGATCTGGGTGTGCAGGTCCACAGATCACTGAAGGTGGCAGTGCAGGTAGATGAGGTAGTATTTTTTAAAAGGCCAAAGGCATGCTTGCCTTCATTGGAAGGGGCATTGAGTATGAGGTTAGACAAGTTATGCTGCAGCTTAAAGAACTTTAGTGAGGCCACACTTGGAATATTGTGTACAGTCCTGCCCACCACCACCTCTGGCTACCAGAAGGATGTGGATGCTTTGAGGGTAGAGAAAAGGTACACTAGGGTGTTGCTTGATATGGGGTTTCTTAGCTATGAAGAATGGTTGGCTAGACTGGGTTTGTTTTCACCAGAATGCAGGACATTGAGGGGTGACCTGATAATGTTTATACTTTGTGAATGGCATGGATAGAGTGGAAAGTATGAGACTTTTTTCCAGGGTGGAGGCGTCAATTACTAAGGGACACATGTTCAAGGTCAGGGGTGGGTAGTGCAGGAGTTTAAAAGAAATGTGCGAGGCAAGTTTTTCTTACCAAGGGTGGTGAGTGCCTGGAATGTGGTGGTGGAAACAGACACAATAGCAGCTTTCAAGAAATACCTGGACAAATACATGAATAGGAAGGGAATAGAAAGATGTGGATCTATAAATGAAGACTGTTTTAGTATGGAAAGGCAAAATATGTCAGCACAGCCTTGGAGACCGAAGGGTCTGTTCCTGGGCTGAATTTGTTTTTGGTTCTTTTGATATTTCTGAATGTTTCTAGAAAAATACTGGCTGCTGGAAAGACTGAACTGGCAAATTAACTGGAAGTGTTTACTGCAGTCAGATATTGTAAGACATCATACACTGGTTTCTCTTGATTACTGAAATTTCTTTTTAGCTATGTCATGCACTGAAGTAATGGAATAAAGTATTGGATTTTGGAGTTTGAGGTTTAGTTGTATCATTTTGGTTTTATACTACTTTGCAAATTTTTCTCTTTTATTTTACCCAACACAGCTTTTAAATCAGGATTTCGCAATGGCAGTGTGGGTCATAGACCAAATATTCAACTTCGCAGTAATGTCTATCAACCCACTGAAATGGCAGTTGTTCTTAATGGTGGAAATGTAAGTCTTCTTTTAAAAAAAAAAATTTGTTGACCCTTAAACTCTTGTTGTAAAAGCTATGTTTTAACTTTATCTAAAAGTGGAGAAATTGTAAATTAATACCAGCCAATCATAGAATATCAACAAAATCATGTTTCTCAGCTTTCTGTTCTACTTTTTGAGATCCGCTTCCTTTCTCATCTACATTTTTTTTCCTCAAACAAAGTTGACTATTTAATTTTGCGTACTGTTATCCAATTTCTCAAGCACAGAAAAAGTGCCTAATTTCTAAAACTTGTGGGTGACTTACTCAATTGAGCTCAACATTCCCATTAAGAAATGTTTTCATAGGTTACCCTCCTTTTTTCTTTAGAAGAAGGTTATTTTAGCCAAACCTTAACTTTTTTTAGGCTGTATTAAATGCTCTGTTTTTCTGAATTGATTTGCAAGTAGTGGTAGACTGTGTCCTGTACGGGACACAATTATGGGTTCCCCACACACCAGCCCGGCCCCAAATCCTGGCTAAAAGTTGGATCGAGATGTTGGAGAGGACAAGGTGTGGTGTGCCCAATATCCCAAATGGCTGCCAAGCAGCAATTTTATGGTGAATTCAATGGTTTGTTGCTTTAAGGCAAGGCTTCTCCTGGAGGAGCTTGTATTTGTTAGCAGCTTGTGGTGCCCGCAGTGCTACTGGGATTATGGGCAATTTCCAAAGCTGAGGAAGCCTAAGTAATTGTTACGCTCAGAGCTGGGAGTCAGGTGGAGTGGGAAAATACACTGAGATGCTGGGTTCAAGAGGTTGGCGGGGTATGGATACTTTTGTTGAAATGGGGGTGACTTTTAAAATTAATCTCTGGATGTGGGTGTTTCTGGCTCAGCCGTATTTCTTGTTCATTCCTAAGTAATCACAAAGATTTTGGTGAGCTGTCTTCTTGAACCACTGCAGTCCACACTCTGTGTAGGTTGACCCACAATGCCCTTAGGGAGAGAATTCCAGGATTTTGACCCAATGACACTGAAGGAAAGGTAATTATATTTCTGAGTCAGGATGATGGAAGTGAACTTGTGGATGGTGGTGTTCCCACATATGTGTAGCCCTTCTAGAAAGAAGTGGTTGTGGGTTTGAAAAGTGCAGTGAAAAGCGCCTTGAGGAGGTTCTGCAGTTCATCTTGTAGATGATGCACACTGCACGTTGATGGTGAGTGAATATTTGAGGTTACGGATGAGTTGTCAATTAATCAAGTGCTGATGGAGCTGTATAAGAGTAACCCATCAATCTCTGACTTGTGCTTGTAGATGAAGAAATGTTTTGGGGAGTCAAGTGAGATACTTGCTGCAAAATTTCCAGCCTTTGATCTGCCCTTACAGTCACAATATTTAAATGGCTGGTCCAGTTCAACTTTTTTTTATCAGTAATAGTGGGGTATTCAGCGATGGAAATGTCATTGAATGTCAAGCAGACGTGGTTGGTTTCTCTTTTTGGAGAGAGTCATAGCCCACCACTTGTGTGGTTCGAATGTTACCTGTCAGCCTGAGTACCAATATTATCCAGATCTTGTTGCATTTGAACGTGGACTGCTTCAGCATCTGAGGAATCGCAAATGGTGCTGCGAGTTGTGCAAGCGTCAGCAAACATCCCCACTTCTGACGTTACGATGGAGGGAAGGTCATTGAAACAGCTGAAGGTATTTGGGCTTAGGATGTACTTTGGGGAACATCTGCAGAGATGTTCCGGAGCTGAGATGACTGACCTTCAACCACCTCTATCTTCCTGTGTGCCAGGTATGACTCCAATAAATGGAGACTATCCCCTGATTCCTATTGGTTCCAGTTTTGCTAGGGCCCCTTGATGCCACATTCAGTCAGCTGCTGTCTTGATGTCAAGGACTGTTACTTATCTGCCCTGTTATCAAAATATCAATTATGCTTCTGCACGTAGTTATTTGCTTTCAATATATCAAGTGAGTTTAGCTCTTGCCTATTGTTAAAATACAGCAACTTCATGACATTTTAATGCGGTAACTGGTGACAACAAAATATAATTGTCACAAAACTGAGTGAAATCGCACAACTTAAAGATTTTAACTTAATTGCACAGTTGTTCCTTGAAGTGCATGAATTGCTCCTTAGGAGGACCAGTACAGACACGATGCACCAATGATGAGCCTTCTCCTGTGCTGTAATGATTTAATGATAAATTTTTGATGCTGAGAGAAACTGATTTGTAATCAGTAAGGGGAATCACAGGGTTATGGGGAAAAGGCAGGAAAGTGGAGTTGAGAATTCTCAGATCAGCCATGATCTCATTTGAATGGCAGAGCAGTCTCAATGGGCTGAATGGCCTACTTCTGTTCCTGTGTTTATGATCTTATTATGGTATTGCACATTGTAAGCCCTATTTGACTAAAGTACTACATTTTAAAATAACTTTGGCAAATTATATCAGTTTTAATTTCTAGCCAGCACCTATAATTTTCATTTCTTTTTCAGATCCCATCAGCTCCTCCAAGTTATGCAGGAAGACACCTTTGGTGAAGGCTAAACAATTTAAGTTGTAAGCAAATACCATCAATTCAAATGAACAGAATTCAATCCAAATGGTGAAGACTGAATTAGCAATACAAGTAGGAACAGAGGAAGCCCAGTCAATTGGCAACTTATTCTAATGTGATCTTTTACAGGATGTACAATGAAGCTTGTAGGGTGTATATACAATGTAAAGCCTCAAATCTTTACATGAAATCAGCCCCAGAATGAAGAAGAGAACTTTTGCAGCTCTGGAGTATTTTTGTGTTGATGTACATTTGGGATTACATTACATTTAATAAACTGTGGCTGTGTGTAACTTTCAATATTGCTTCATTTCTGCAAAGCCAGTATCCAGTAGATATACACTGAAACACCTGCAGGAGATGGGGATAATTTTCTATCTTTTGTGGTTTTATTTCAGCACTAGTAATGTATGTCATTAGTTAGACCAGTTAATTGAAACCGAGCAGTAATTTCAATATTTGGCTATTCCATGACATCCTATAGTAAAGCTGTAATGTAAATTTTGGCGATTGACAGTTCTTTCAAATGTAGTTTCTTCTAAACCTTCAGCAATGTTTTTCCTTTGCAATAGAGATTCAGTCTGGTGTGTGTGTACTTTATATTTGAAAGAGAGATGAAAGTTTTGATCATTTGTGTTTTTAATGTGCTTTGTATGCAGTAAGTTGTTTTTTGTTAATGCCATACTTATAGTTAAAATAGTGAAACAGAAGATTAGTAAAGTACAGATTTTTAAAGCTTGTATAAACCTCATCCTTAATTATCCACCTTTTAAAAAAAAAGCTTTAATTTTGTAAAATGTCAACTTGCCAAATTTCTTGTAGCTACAAGCAGAAAGTTCCATTTAGCTCATCGAAATATTTTAAAGCCACTTCATAGATCTTTTTCAAAACTTAGAATACACTAAGGACAGATTTACAGATATTGACAGAAAACCAGTTTTTAAAAAAATTGTTCTTTCACATATCACAAAGCCAAATATCTTGGTTCACAGCCTGTCTTTGGCACAACAGAATTTACAACCAAACTACTGCTCAAATGATTGACATATCTATTAAACATTGTGCTTTTTCTAACAGGACCGGAAAGTTTTGCACACAGTTTTTACAGGCTAATGAAGACAATCAATTTGTGCATATACCTGTCTGTTCACATGTGCGGGAGTGCATAAGTATAATTATAGATGTCACATGATGACAATATAAAGCATGTGCAAAAGTTTTATTTTCAAGATGCTACTAAAATAAATAAGATTATATTTACTTAGTGTCAAATCTCATTGCTTTTGAAATGCAGAAAAATGTTTCAATACAGTCAAATAGAAATTGAAGAACAAAAGACAGTTGCATGCCATTAATCACAAGCTTCCCTGATGCCTAGCATTATTTCATACTGGGTAGGTGAAGGCACTTTAATAGGCACTTCCTCAGAAAGGTGGGGCATCGTCTCTTCAGGATCCTCCATTTTCTGTCCAACTATATCAAAAGTAAAACAACTCATCAGTCAAACAGTTATCAATTTTTAATGGCTTATTGAATGATGACAGGTTAATAATCCTATATTCGCATTGAACATCTTTCATTGAGCACAAGAATAAAGCGAGGAAAATTCACTTGTAAATATAGTTGTAAGCTTTAAATCCTGAATGTGGCCATTATTGCACCTTGTTGACTACCGAACTATTTTGGACCCCAAGGAGCTTCGGGGATAGTGAAGTAGACTTCAGTATTGAAGTCTACCTCTTTCTTTGTTCAAAAACACTTCAGTTTGGTAAAGGCTGCAGCAATGTCCATTCATCTATGTAAGGTGACAGGGCAGGCCTCCATAAATGGTGAGAAGGAAGGGATGCTTTCTACTTGGATAGCTAGCTTTTAGGCTGAAAGCATGTTCTGAGCTGAAATCACTAAATCAATGGTCATGTACATTTTTATGCTGAGGGCTCAAAACGGTCCTTGTATGTGTTTAGCATGCTTGCCTTCGTTGCTCAGGCCTTTTGAGTATAGGAGATAAAAAGGTACTGCAGATGCTGGAGAATCCGAGATAACAAGCATGGGGCTGGATGAACACAGCAGGTCAAGCAGCATCATCCTCTCCACCTATCCTCTCCTCTATCCATCCTCTGTCCGCCTCCCCCTCTCTCCCTATTTATTTCAGAACCCTCTTCCCCTCCCCCATTTCTGATGAAGGGTTTAGGCCCGAAACGTCAAGTTTTCCTGCTCCTATGATGCTGCTTGACCTGCTGTGTTCATCCAGCCCCATGCTTGTTATCTTTTGAGTATAGGAAGTGGGAAGTCATCTTGAGGTTGTGCAGATCATTTGGTGAGGCCTCTTCTGGAGTATTGTGTCCAGTTTTGGTTGCCCCATTATAGAAAAGATATTATTAAGCTAGAGAAGGTTCTGAAAAGCTTTACCAGGATGTTGCTGGGAATGGAGAATTTGAGTTATAAGAGGAGGCCAGACAGGCTGGAACTTTTTAACTGGAATTTAGGAGGTTATAGAGGTTTATAAAATCATGCAGGATAAAGATTTTTAAAAAGATGAAGGGCAATTTTTTTTATTATGTAGTGGTTTGTGTGGAATAAACTTCCAAATGAAGTGGAGGTTGTGGGTACAGTTACAATGTTTAAAACACGTTTAGATAGAAATGAATAAAAAATGTTTAGAGGGATATGAGCCAAGCACAGGCAGGTGGAACTAGTTCAGTTTGGGATTATGGTCGGCATAGACTGGGTGGATCGAAGGCTTTGAAGACTGTATGAAAAGGTAATTTTTTTGGAAGCACATAATTATTTTTAAACTTGGGGTAAAGCTATGAATAATGCCATTTATTAGCCAAAATATTTAATTGAATACACCAAATACAGTTGCTTAGGTTTTACTTCAAATTTATGGGATGTGGGCAGCCCTGGCTTGGCCACAGTTATTGCCAATCCCTGAGAAGGTGGTAAGCTACTGCAGTCTACAGGGTGTCGGTATCCCTGCAGAGGCACATCACTTAATTAACACATAGTGACAGGTGCTTTATTGTGGGGAAAACACTTTTTTTGTTCATTCTTTTTCAATTCCAGTTTTGTGGGACATGGCTGACGTGGAGACTCAGCTGGTTTTCCCTTCCCTGCAATGCAAAGGATATTGTCTGAGATCGCTCTCAGCAAGGACAATTAAAATGTGTTAGGAGTGAACCCAAAGTCCTATGAGGACTGCTAGCTGCCACTGAGAGATTGATTCCTTTGAATGGTACAGACACTGCCCTCTGGGCCAATCATTTTCTTGACTGCTCCCCAGAATGCCTGGCCCTTCTCACTTCACTCCTCCATACCCCTGACCTAACCCTGTTCTTTCCTGGATCCCTCATGCCCCTGACCTCACTCTGAAACTCCTCCCTCATCACTGACATACTATTGCCAACCTTGAATTTCCATGCCAGAGTCCATTCTCCTGCGCCTGCTGTTATGTGGTAGACTTAAACCAGGAAAACCACTGACCTCACATACAATTGCTCAAAGACATTTGGCTTTGGCTTGGGGTTCAAGTCCATAGCTCCCTGAAAGTAGCCACACAAGTAGATAGAGTGGTAAAGAGGGCATATGGTATGCTCGCCATTATTAGTCAGGGAATGCAGCTTTATAAGATTTTGGTTAGGCCACACTTAGAGTGTTGTTCAATTCTGGCTGTTACTTTACAGGAAGAAAGTGGAAGCTTTGGAGAGGGTGTAGAAGAGATTTATCAGGATGCTGCCTGGATTAGACAATATGAGTTATAAAGACTACAAAAACTTGAGTTGTTTTCTCTGGATCAGCGGAGGCGAGGGGAGACTTGATAGAAATCTATACAATTATGAGATGTTTAGATACGGTTGACAGTCAGAATGTTTTTCCTAGAGTTGAAATGCCGACTACTCGGGGGAGCATGCATTTAAGGTGAGAGGGGGATGTTTTAGACAGTGGTAGGTCCGCTAAGGGCAGTAGTGGAGGCAGATACAATTGGGGTATTTAAGTGACTTTTAGATAAGCACATGGATATGCAAGGAATGGAGGGATATGGACCAAGGGCAGGCAGAAGGGATTAGTTTATTTGGGCATCATGTTCGGCACAACATCTTGGGCCGAACGGCCTGTTCCTGAGTTGTACTGTTCTATGTTCTGTGGGTGTTGTACACAACTCTTGGATGATCATGGTCACTCTCTCACGTTCCCTCTGTGACTTTGATCACTTTTACCTAAAAATGATTGTTTGCCTGGATTAAGTGTTACTTGGGGAACATTGTTTAGGTGGTTTCTGTCGGTTACTTTTCTGAACGCTTATCTTTAAACCAGGTCAGAGTCATTCTAAAACAGTCACCTGATCTAGTATGTGTTAGTGTAGGTGGTTGTAAACTGCTGTGGTTTTAATATAAGTGTTTATATTTTGTGACGGGGCAGTCAACAATGTAAGGCAAGTAGCATTGCTTTCACTTCGGAAGAATCTTGGATGAGCAAGTTTTTTTTCAATTTGTTTCATATGAAATTGGCTGAGGTACAGGAAACAGAATAATGGCTAATGGGTGTTTCTCAGGCTGGAGGGAAGTTTGTCATGGAGTTTCCATGGGTCACTGTTCAGATCCTTGTTTTTCCTGAAAAATAGTTAAAATCTAGACCTAGGAGAACAGGGGACAATTTTAAAATTGATACAATCCTTGGAAGCATTATGAATTGTGAGGACGATAGTGTAGAACTGTTGCACTCCTTCCATTGGAAGTATATTCTTCCTTAGGATTCAGGGCAGGAATATGTTATCTCAGCAGAAGGGTTAAGTTGATGAAATTTCAAAACCAAGAGAGTTTGGTTGGAAATCTGCAGAATATTGAGAAACTTTCATGTTGGCAGATTTGAAAAGTCTGTACCTGTAGCTAGGTTGTTGGCAGCAGTTTATTAAACAGCATTTCAGTTGTATAATCTATGTCCCCAATGTCAGTCCCAGACCTTCCAATCTGCAATGGATTACATTGGCTAGAGACCAGCATTGATATTCATGTAAAAACCAAAAGAACTGTGGATGCTGTAAATCAGGAGCAAAAACAGAAGTTGCTGGAAAAACTCAGCAGGTCTGGCAGCATCTGTGAAGGAAAAATCAGAGTTAACGTTTCGGGTCCGGTGACCCTTCCTCAGAACTGATACTTATGTCATGCCCTGACCCTACAGGAACATTCTGCACACACATTTAAAACAGCTTCACTATTTTGCTGTTATTCTGCTCATTTCAGTGTATGCCTGTAACACACGTTCTTTACCCACTCTACATGTGGTATGGTCTCCTAATGATTTCAGCATGGGACGTGGAAGATTCCAGTTCAATTTCTGGTAAATGGTAACATCCAAAATGTTGATAGTGGGAGATTCCATGATGGTAATACCATTGAATGTCAAGGGGTAATGGTTGATTCACAGGTGTGGAGATGGTCATTGTGTGGTACTTGTGTGATTACTAATTGTCATTTGTTAGCCCAGGCTTGGAGATTTTCCCAGTCTTGCTGCTTTTGACCATTGTCTGCTTCAGTATCTGAGGAGTTGCGAATGGTGTTGAAGATTGAGCAAACATCTCCACTTCTGCCCTATAACGGAGGGAAGGTCATTGAAGCAGCTCAAGATAATGGGGCTAGGATAACCTGAGGAATTCCTGCACAGATGTCCTGGAGCTGAGATGATTGATCTTCAATCAAAAATCTGAGGAACTCATGCTTGAACATATTGGTAATGACCCAGCCTCAGCTTCTCTCTGGCAAAGAGAATGGCAAAGACTAATGACCATTTGAGAGAATAAATTCTTCCCCATCTTCAAAGGGGGAACTGCTTATTTTGAAACTATACCCCTAGATCTACACTTGCCCACATGGGGAAACAGCTGCTCAGATTCCACACTACCCAGTCTCCTCACAATTTCATGTTTCAATCAGATCAACTCTTGTTCTTCTATAAGTATAGGTCTAACCTATTCAACCTTTATTCATTGATCTGCCTCAGCCCAGGAATAAGCCTAATGAATCTTCTCTGAACTGCCTCCTATGCAAGTATATTCTACCTTTAAATAAGGAAACCAAAACTGTACACCAAATTCAGATACAGTCTCACCAACACCCGTATAGCCATAGCAAGACATTTGCTTCATTCCTAACATTCTTTTATCTTCCCAATTATTACTGTACAAGTTGTATTATTGTACCAGTTGTATCATTACACAAATTTCAAAGAGGCACTATATTTTTAAGTCAGCTCGATGACCTAACTATTGACACTCTAATATTAAAGTTCTCCATTTTTTCTCCGTACTTTCATCTACTTAGTTGATCAGCAGCATAAGTTAATCAGCCAGTCATCTACATATATAATGTAATTGCAATATCAGTAAGCATAGAACCCAGATTATATGGAAGGCTGATATGTCACATTAGAGCACATTGTTAGTTGTTAATAAACTTTCAGATATCTTTCAAGCTGAATTCTAGTTTTTGTGGAATATGACACATGGTCTAACATGTAGGAAATGACATTCTTGTACAAGGTTATTCAGATCACTCTGTACTGCAGCATTCTGCAGCCTACCGCCATCTAAGTAATACTCCGCTTTTTTATTTTCCCTGACAAAGCGGATAACATCGCAGTTTCCCACATTATATCCTATCCACACGCACCTCCCCACCCCCCAACTTAACCTGTCAATATTCATAGAGATATACAGCACCAAAACAGGCCCTCTGACCAGGTTTTTTCCGGTAAAAAGTCAAATCTCCGGTCTGACCGACACGTAGTTTTCTGATGAAGGGTCTAGGCCCGAAACGTCAAGCCTTCCTGCTCCTATGATGCTGCTTGGCCTGCTGTGCTCATCCAGCTCCATACCTTGTTACCTCTGACCAGGTTTTCTAACTGAACTAGTTGGCTTTGCCTGTGCTTGGCCTACATTCCTCTACACCTTTCCTAGCCACGTATGTGTCCAAATGTCTTTTAAATGTTATAATCGTACCTGCCTCTACCATTTGCTCTGGCAGCTTGTTCTATATATGCATCACCCTTGTATGAAAAAGGAGCCCCTTCAGGTGCCTTTTAAATCTTTCCCCTCTCACCTTAAATCCATGCCCTCTAGTTTTAGAAGCCCCTATCCCAGGGAAAAGACCTTGGCTATTCACCTTATATATGCCACTCAAGATTTCATAAACCTCTATAACATTACCCCTTAGCTTCCTATGCTCCGGGGAAAAAAAGTTCCAGCCTATCCAGCCTCTCCTTAAAGCTCTTTCAGTCTCGGTAACATCCTTGTAAATCTTTTTGCATCCTTTCCAATTTAATAACATCCTTCATAATGCAGGGTGACCAGAATTGTGTGCAGCTTGTTGTATGTGAGTGACTGAGTGTGTTTATGGAAATGTGTGGGTGTGTGAGAGGGTGTGAGTCTGTGCATGTGTGTGTGCATGTGTGAAAGATGGAGCATGTGACTGTGTTAGACAGAATGTATTTGAGACGTGGAGGGATTGTGTGCCTTTGCAGACATGTTGTAATTTATAATTAACATATAAACATATGTCTTCAACAAGAGTGAATCAACATTTTCTTTATTAGGATTCTCTGTACTTCAAAAATCTCTGGCATTTTTTCATATCCTTTCTAGGTTAATGACAGCTATTAAATGGAATCTGAAGTGATACAACCCATAATGGCAGAGCTTGTGAATGTGAAATTCTATCCACTTGAAACGAGACAGCATAGAAGAACATACAACGCCAACATGACTTCACATGATGGCTATAAGTTATTAATAGAAAGAATGAGAAAAGCTCCATTAGACACAAGGGTTATCAGCAGGCTACCCTACTGGGAAACTGCATTCTAGGTTTCCACTAGGCATGTGTGGAAAAAAATGCTTCCTGAATAGTCTAACTCGAAGTTTAAATTACTAGCTTTTACAAGTAATCATTTGGTGATATAGAACTCGAGTAGTGCTGAAAAATGACACATTTGTGGATGGTTTTTGTTTTGCTTTCACCAGAACAATTTACAGGAATACCGATTGCAGGGGAAAACCAACATTTATACTGCACTGACAGCAGAAGGTTCACTGGTTCATAAGCAGACTCTGATTGGTGGATGTATTGC
The DNA here is from genome assembly GCA_024137785.1 of Ginglymostoma cirratum. Taxonomy (NCBI): domain Eukaryota; kingdom Metazoa; phylum Chordata; class Chondrichthyes; order Orectolobiformes; family Ginglymostomatidae; genus Ginglymostoma; species Ginglymostoma cirratum. The sequence goes on from JAHRHZ010000023.1 coordinate 497,050, forward strand.
TATGGCCAAGCAACCACTAATGATGATTGACAGTTATCTGTCAAGGTTTATTTAAATTTTGAATCAGTTGGTCGACTTTGGTTAAGCCAGTGCCCTAAGAAATGAATCAGAGAACGTCTCTCACTTTGTTGAATTGATGCAGGCTCAGAGTGTGTACATGTTCTTTCTATCAGTAAAGAACAGGGCCCTGTGTATTAATTTATATAGCTGCCAGCAGCATTGCACTGTGAACTCTAAACTCGGTTGTCAGTGTAATCTTTGGCACACAATATTACTGGGCAAATGTTGTCCAATTATGGAATTGTATCTAATGTCGGACACTGTGTTACAAGTTTTGTAAGTATGGGGTGGTTGGATACAATCAATACCTTGCTAGTTGTGAACAGCTAAAGGGATCAATTTTGCACCTTCTCCAGTAATTCTGTATCTTTCTCACAACATACAAATCAAGGCAGTTGACAGAACTCTAAGTGTGTTCTGACCAAGTCATTTTTGCTTTTCAATTCTATACCTCAAGAAATAAATCCTAGTGATACTTTTTGCACAGCCATGTTAACCTTTTCACTACTCTCAGCGATTTGTATATCTGTGTGCCCAGATCCCACTGCACCTAACCCCATTTTAATAGATATATTGAATATGTGATCAAATTGTTTCAAAATGTACCACCTCACCCTTATCTACATTGAAATTAACTTGCCAAGTACATGCCATTCTGCAATTTTATTAAAGTATTCACATATGTCATCATAGCCCTGCTTGACATTAACTGGCCCCTCAATTTTGTGGCATCAACAAGTATTGAACCAATACTTTTAGTCCAAGTCCAAATCATTCCCATAAGTCATTAACAGTGGGGATCCCATAACTGACGGTTCCCATGTTTTGCCAGCCTGAATACCCCCTGCTCTCTATTATAGCACGGTGTGGAGCTGGATGAACACAGCAGGCCAAGCAGCATCAGAGGAGCAGAAAGGCTGACGTTTCGGGCCTAGACCCTTCTTCAGAAATGGGGGAAGGGAAGGGGGTTCTGAAATAAATAGGGAGAGACGGGGAGGCAAACAGAAGATAGATAGAGGAGACGATAGGTGGAGAGGAGACAGACCGGTCAAAGAGGCGGGGATGGAGTCAGTAAAGGTGAGTGTAGGTGGGGAGTTAGGGAGGAGATAGGTCAGTCCAGGGAGGACGGACAGGTCAAGGGGACGGGATGAGGTTAGTAGGTAGGAGATGGGGGTGGGGTTTGAGGTGGGAGGAGGGGATAGGTGGGAGGAAGGACTGTCCTTCCTGGACTGACCTATCTCCTTCCTACCTCCCCACCTACACTCACCTTTACTGGCTCCATCCCCGCCTCTTTGACCGGTCTGTCTCCTCTCCACCTATCTTCTCCTCTATCCATCGTCTATCCGCCTCCCCCTCTCTCCCTATTTATTTCAGAACCCCCTTCCCTTCCCCCATTTCTGAAGAAGGGTCTGAGCCCGAAACGTCAGCCTTCCTGCTCCTCTGATGCTGCTTGGCCTGCTGTGTTCATCCAGCTCTACACCTTGTAATCTCAGATTCTCCAGCATCTGCAGTTCCTTCTATCCCTGCTCTCTATTTCTTGTTTACCAACTTATTTGACATTTCACTCCTGACTCCACATGCTGCCTTTATCCATGATTCTAATGAGCGATAAACTAACAAAGCCCCTTTGAAGATCTGCCTTTTCTATTGAATTGTTACTTCTGTAAACATTGAAATGAGGTTTAAATAAATTCAAACATGATCTTCCCTTTTGAAATTCCTGTTGACTAAATTTAGAACCATAGAGTCCCTACAGTGTGGAAACAGGGCATTCAGCCCAACAAGTCCACACCACCCCTGTGAAGAGCATCCCACCCAGACCCATTCCCCTACCACTGCATTTCCCATGTCTACCCCACCTAACCTAAACATCCCTGAACACTATGGGCAATTTAGCATGGCCAATCCACCTACCCTGCACGTCTTTGGACTGTGGGAGAAAACTGGAGAACCCAAAGGAAACTCATGCAGACACAGGGAGAATGCGCAAACTCCACACAGACAGTCGCCTGAGGGTGGAATCGAACTCAGGTCCCTGGCGCTGTGATGCATCAGTGGTAACCACTGAGCCACCGTGCTTCAGTTTCTAGAAGTTTGTCTCACACATCTTTGAATGAGGATTCCATTGCCTGTCCTAGCACCAAAGTTAAACTAATCAATTTATATTTTTCTGGACTTTTTATTTTAAATATCAAAAACCTATTGACTTTTCCAGTTTAATATGCGTACACTATATTTGCAATTATGCCGCTTCTATTTCTGCCCTAACTTCTTAAATTATCTTTAATTCTTTGAGGGCTGAGTGATATTATTACTAGACTATTAATCCAGAAACTCAGTGAAAGTTCTGGAAACCTGGGTTTGAATCCTACCACGGCAGATGGTGGAATTTGAATTCAATATAAAATATCTGGAATTAAGAATCTAATGGTGACCATGAAATCATCGTCAAATGTTGGAAAAACTCATCTGGATTCACTAATGTCCTTCGTAGAAGGAAATATGGAAACCTTATCTGATCTGGCCTACATGTCACACCAGATCCACAGTAATGTCCTCTGAAATGTCACAGAGTCTCAATAAAAAAATGAAACTGGATGGACTACTTGGCATCAATGGCAGAAGTAGCCCTATTAATCCTGCAAAGACCACCCTACCAACATCTGGGGGTTAGTGCCAAAATTGGGAGAGTTGTCTCACAGACTGGTCAAGCAACAGCCTGACATAGTCATATTCACAGAATCATACCTTACAGACAATGTCCCAGACCCCACCATCACCATCCCTGGATATGCCCTGACTCACTGGCAGGACAGATGAAGCAGAGGTGGTGGCACAGTGGGATACAGTCTGCGAGTCCTCAACATTAACTCTGAACCCCACAAAGTCTCATGGCTTCAGGTTAAACATGGACATATAAACTTCCTGCTGATTACCACGTACCGTCTACCCTCAACAGGTGAATCAGTAATCCTCCATGTTGAACAATATTTATAGGAAGTACTGAGGGTGGCAAGGGAACAAAATGTACTCTGGGTGGAGGATTTCATTGCCCATCACCAAGAATGGCTCGGCAGCAGTACTACTGATCGAGGTGGTCAGGTCCTAAAGGACATAGCTGCTAGACTGGGTCTGTGGCAGGTGGTGAGGGAACCAACAAGAGGGAAAAATATACTCGACCTCATCCTTACTAATCTGCCGGTTGCAGATACATCTGTCCATGACAGCATCGGTAAGAGTGACCATCACACAGTCCTTGTGGAGATGAAGTCCCGCCTTCACATTGAGAATAACCTCAATTGCGTTGTGTGGCACTATCACTGTGCTAAATGGGACAGACTTCAAACAGATCTAACAACTCAAGACTGGGCATCCATGAAGTCCTGAGGGCCATCAACAGCAGCAGAAATGTACTCCAGCACAATCTGTAACCTCATGGCCCGGCATATCCCCCAGTCAACCATTACCATCAAGCCAGATGAACTCTGGTTCATTGTAAAGTGCAGGAGGGCATGCCAGGAGCAGCACCAGGCATTCCTGAAAATGAGTTACCAACCTGATGAAGCTACCAAACATGACTACTTGCACGCCAAACAGCATAAGCAGCAAGTGTTAGAGAGCAAAGCAATCCCAACTAACAGATCAGATTTAAATTCTGCAGTCCTGCCACAGTCAGTCGTAGAGTATGTGTCTGTTTAATTTCAATTTTGACCTAGTTTCATTATTTTTCTAGCTAGTTTGTTCTTACTTACAAGCATGATGTCATTCTCTGGACTCTAGACACCATTTCCTATATTGCTCACTGCAGTTCTATTTCTTTATTGGTATTTTTTCCATTTCTTTCCCTAGATCCATTATCATCCTCAAATTCAGAGTTTTCCCCAGTTTATCACTTTGGTCATCGTTTTATATATTCCTTTCAAATATTTGTCCTAAACCTTATTATATTGTGATTGTTATAGCTCTCTGCTTAATGTTCTTCCCTGTTTTTGTTCATTTCCCATTACCTCATCCAGCAGTGCTCCATCTCATGTTAGTTTTTATTCATTTTCAATAAGAAGAGTCCTGCAAACAGTATAAATACCCCATTCTCTATCCTCCTTCACCATTGTTTTTCCAGTCTTGGGAGAAATTTGGAGATAACAACAAGTTATTTGATGTCCTTTATTCATGCCACAAATTTTGTTTCATATTTCTTCCCACACCTTCTTTCAACTATTTGATGGTCTACTGTCAAAGCTACATAATCTGCTATTTGGTGTGCATGTGCACTGGACCCTTAAGGTACTGGAACAGGTAGATAAAGTGGTTAAAAAGGGAACTGGGATTCTTGCCTTTATTAGCTAAGACATAGAGTTTAAGAGCGGGGAGGTTAGGTTGGAACTGTATAAAACATTGTTTAGACCACAGCTGAGTATTGTATGCAGTTCTGGAATTGATATTATAGGGATGATATAGGAGGATGCAGAGGAGATTTACCAGCATGGTTCCAGAGCTAGAGAATTTTAGTTATGAAGAGAGGTTGGACAGACTGAGGCTGTTTTCCCTGGACTAGCAGAGACTAAGCTGGGGGGTTGGGGGTTAGTGGTGGGTGGGGTTTGGGGAGAGATGGTTGAGATGCATAAAATGGTTGCCTTTGACTGGCACAGACTTGATAGGCCATTTTCTGTGCTGTATACTTCTATGACTCTACTAATGTGATCAATTCATTCTCATATTTTATACCAGTCCATAATATTAGGCACTGAACGCCCTACTATCTTCGCAGATACCCATTAATGATTAAAGACTCAACTGGACCTGTCACAAAAACACCATGAGTACTTCCATTGCACAGATTGAGACATATAAGAAGGTGTGAGAGACGGAGATACACCATCACCACTTTCTCAAGGATACATGGAGAATAGATAGTGGTCTTGAGAATGATGTCAGATCCCAACACATATTTTTAAACAAATCTTGTCAGGGCATTTCTGTAGCTTTAATTGTTAAATGAATGCAACCATGGCAACTCAAACCCATGTTCTGTCCTTGAAGAATTATTTCTACATGGATTTGAATAGAGTCTGACTCAGTGAAATCTGAACTCTGACTTTCATTAGACATTTAATACCACAGCTGAAAATAGCAGCGTACACCATTCCTCAGTGACATTGCAGCAACTTCTTGCAGCTACACAACATACACACACACTATTAAAAGGTTACAAAGTCAAGGAGCAGATTTTCCATTATCAGAGTAAAAGCACGTTATAAAACATGAAAACCATGGAAACTAGGTTTTATTCATCAGTTAGGATCAATACAGGAATATCTGTACGTTACTATTGCCCAAACTGTATTGTTTAATGAACAAACTTTTTTAAGAAGATCTGTAGCTCGGACTGTGGATGAGACTGTAGACATGCTCACTGAGTTGGTGTGTTTGGTTGTAGACGTTTCGTCAACCTGCTAGGTAACATCGTAAGTGCGCCTCCGGTGTAATGTTGGTGTTCTGGGGTCCCACTTGTTATTTATATGTCTCTGTTTGCTGGGGTGTTTGGCATTGCTTCCAGTTCTGCTTTTCAGTGCTTTGTATATCGGGTCCAGTTCAATGTGTTTGTTGATGGAGTTCCAGCACCCTGAAACTGCTGGATCTGTGCCTCACAATCCACTTCATCTTCAATGACTGTATATCCAAACAAATCAACAGAACACTAATGGAATCCCCAATATTAGGACTGATTGCAGAAGCGGTAATGCAAACGTTAGAATGAACAGCGCTCCCCACTATACAACCCAAACTCTGGGTGCACTATGTAGATTACACCTTGATGATTATCAAATGTCCAAGACTAGACACATAAACAGCATCCTGATCAGAATAAAATTCACAAAAGAAGAAGAGAATAACTGAATACCCTTCCTAGACATAATGGTAGAACATAAGAACAATGGGGAACTCCAGATCAGCGTATACAGAAAGACCACACATATGGACAGATACTTAATTACTCCAGCAACCACCCCAACACTCACAAATGGAGCTCCATCAGGACCTTATTCAAATGAGTCACAACACACTGCAGCAACCCAGAACTGCGCAAAGCAGAACAGGAACACTTGTACGGAGATAATAAGGTGTAGAGCTGGATGAACACAGCAGGCCAAGCAGCATCAGGGGAGCAGGAAAGCTGACATTTCGGGTCGAGACCCTTCTTCAGAACACCAACGCCTCACCAAAGATGTACTGACAATGTTACATAGCAGGGTGACGAAACGTCTGCAATCAAATACACTGGCTCGGCGAGCAAGTCTACAACCTCAAAATGAACAAATCACCACACATTGGGAAAGATGTTTTATAAAAGCAAGATAAAATGTTTCTGTACCCATGTTTACTATTAAATCCACTATAATAAAATTTCTACATTTCTCAAGAGGAGGAATTTTGACTGTTCATGTAATGGTATTATTAATGCATTTTTAAAAAATTTAATATTGTAAACTGAAAATAAAAGAGAAATCTTCTCTCTAGGTCACTATATAATCAAACTAAGCCTGATTTCTGCCCATAGGTTCGTGAATAATTCACAAACGTCTAGCCACTAATGTATTCGGTAACTCTGCCTAATTTTTACTCTGTGCATGAGTTCCAGTACAAATAGCAACAGTTAATAATGGTGTCCCTTCATGAGGAAGAGTAAGACAAAATAATGTAAAATTACACTTTTAAAATCTTCCTGTAAAATTCAAAAGCTGAAATAATGGCCCTTTGCTCATATACTAATTATTTATTGGTGCCAGATAAGTCGCTGGCCATTTGTTAACACTCATCATGTTAAAAAGATACTCTTGCTTGTAATGATTATGCTTAACTTTCTGTTGAGAGTTTAATGAGCAATTAGTGGACAGATACAGTGATATGTCAAAGAACAGAGTAGCAGATAAAGATGAGATTTCAGTTTTGCAGATCAATGGTAGAGTACACTGCTTCAATACAGATTTTGGATATTCACATTTAATTGTGTTTCTTGTTCCTCACTTGAAGGTGCTGTACCATATATTTGCCATGTCCATGTGACAAAAAACGTAACTCAAATCAGGACAGATTCAAAATCAGAGAAATAACAGAGCCAGTAACTGGGCCAGCTTAAGTCCCTACAGATAGAAGCTAGTGCCATTTCAATCCTGCTGTTCAAAAGCGCATCAAGGAAACACCAGGTTGGGCTATAGATCACACAAGTCTGTGCTATCATAAAAGAGAAGCAACATGGTGCAAAACAGTGGTAATATACACACACAAGCACATATCATAGTTTAGAGAATAAAACTCGCATTGAGCTAGTACAGTGTTCAGAGAATGTCTTTACATGATTTTTGACAATATAATCAGTAGATGATAGTATATTGGCTTTTCCAAAGTATGTCAAGGTAATGTAAGTAAAGGAATACTTGTTAAAAGCGTGATGAAGATCTGGGAAAATTGTTTATGCAGTGGGTGGATGGGAGAAGCATTTATCAGTGAGAGCCTCATTCAACGTACTAATAGCTAGAAAGTGTGCATCTTCATCTTTCTGGTCATAAAGTCACCCCATTAGTGCAGTTCATTGTTTCCTCCTTCAGATTAATGGATTATGGAATATCACAGTCACATTGCATTTGGCAAAAGACAAACAAACCTTGCCGTAGGATAATCTCAAATTGTCTTGGCCCTGTAAATTCTGCTTTAACATAGGTCTGTTGTATTTTATCACAACTGGTGGATGATTTATCTCATATGACTTTGCACAGCCTTCACACACACATGGCTGTATAGCTGTGTCTTTCAGTTTTCTACCTTAATCAAATGATGGCCTGGATTTTGCAGTCAGCGGCAAAGCAAGGAGTTCGGAAGAAATCATACTACATTTGAAACATTAACATTGGTTCTCACTCCACAGATGCTGCAAGTCCTACTGAGTTTCTCCATCACTCTCTGTTTTTTTTATTTCAGACCTCCAGCATCCATGGTATCACTTTTAATTGGCAAAGCATGGACACTTACCACTGATATCAAATAAAATTATACTGGGATAACAAGGTGTAGAGCTGGATGAAGACAGCAGGCCGGGCAGCATCGGAGGGGCAGGAAAGCTGACGTTTCGGGTCTGGACCCTTCTTCAGAAAGGGTCCAGA
>JAHRHZ010000023.1:505668-584204 GCA_024137785.1 Ginglymostoma cirratum
TGGACCCTTCTTCAGAAAGGGTCCAGACCCGAAACGTCAGCTTTCCTGCTCCTCCGATGCTGCCTGGCCTGCTGTGTTCATCCAGCTCTACATCTTGTTATCTCAGACTCCAGCATCGGCAGTTCCTACTATGTCAAACTGTACTGAAAGTTCTGTGGCAAGAAATTTTCCTCTTGATGTGCAATTTTTTCTAGCCTGCGGTTGGAAGAATGAGCAATGACCACATTTTAAATGTACAGGATTTTGAATGGCCTCAAAAGGTTTGAGACTAAGAGGTTGTTTACTCCAGACTGGGGAAACTAAAATATAGGGCCACAGTCTCAGGACAAGGGGACAATTGAGATGAGGAGAAATTACTTCATTCAAAGGACTGTGAATGCTTGAAATTCTCTACACTGGAGGGATGTGGATGCTCCACTGTTGAATATATTTAAGGCTGGGAAATTTGGTCTCTCAGGGAACTGAGGAATGGACAAGAAAGTGGAGTTGATGTAGAAAAACAGGCATGATCATATACAATGGTGGTGCAGGCTGATGGTGTGTATAATTTACTCCTGTTCCTATTTCCTTTGTTCTTGTTGCATTCTTTAATGGGGATTCCCAATGATGAACTACAATGATGTCAACAAGCTTTCGACCCAGTCAATCACATTAAATAATTCTCACAGAACCAGGAAATGAAAAGCACTAACAATCAAATCACTTTTTGAACATTTCACAGTGAACAAGATAAAGATTGGGACATGCAAAGGATTTTATAGTAAAAGTTGAAATATCATGAGCAAATATTAAAATGTTTTAAAACAATTTAAAAGCCTAGTTAAGAAAATCTAACAACTAATCATTAGGGAAACACTTAACAACATTTCACAAAAATTAAATTAAATTTTTAGGGTCCAGATCAGTTGCTCAGCAACTGCTATCACTCAGATCACCATTAAATAGGGGTGGCACAGTGGCTCAGCGGTTAGCGCCAGGCTCAATTCCACCCTTGGGCGACTGTCTTGTGTGGAGTTTGCATGCTCTCCCTGTCCCTGCATGGGTTTCCTCCCACAGTCCAAAGACGTGCAGCGTAGGTGAATTGGCCATGCTAAATTGTCCATGGTGTTCAGGGATTTGTAGATTAGGTGGGTTATAGGGGAATGGGTCTGGGTTGGATACTCTGAGGGTCGGTATGGACTTGTTGGGCCAAAGGGCCTGTTTCCACACTGTAGGGATTCTAAAAGACCAATTACGTTAGGTTTAAGAGTTTCTGGGGTTTCTAACAATTATATGAGAATGGGAAAGGGAAAGTTTGCATCAGATGAATTGGTTTTGCTGACTGCCACCTATGAAGGAGCAATGAATCGTAATTGAAGGAAGGAAGGGATGGAAGAAGAACAGGCACTGGGTAGCACTCCTGCTGCCTGATTTTTTAAGAGATGGCTACAGAGATTGCGGATGCATTAGACTGCATCTTCCGGAATTCCCTAAATTCTAGTAGATTATTGCCTGTGGATTGAATGGTAGTAAATGTAAATTGCTATTCAGAAATTGACGAAGAGAATTGGAAGCACCATACAGACCTATCGATCATGTAGCCTGACATCAGTGGTAAGGAAAATAGAACAACATTAGGGATGAGGTAATAGGCCATTTAGAATGGCCTGTGTTCCTCCAGCTCCACACTGTGTTGTCTCATTTAGAAAATCATACTCTGTTTTGGCAGAATCAGTGCAGATTTATGAAGGGGAATTGCTATTCTCATTCTTCCTCCTGGTTCCAAAACAGGTACCAAGATTTTGCCATTGTTTGTACTCCTGGTATTTGTGTCACCAAAACATAATCTCCAAGAACAATCCGGTTGAGTTATTGTCTGTCCATTTTGAAAGCTGCCATATTTTCAGGCCATTTCTTTTCTTTATAATTTGTTTTTGAAACATGAACATCGTATTTATAGCCATTCCTTAAATGCTCTTGAACAGGTGCCCATTTTGATCTGCTGTAGTCCTGGTGGTATACGTATACTCACAGTGGGCGATTGGTCTGATTTAATTATTATTTATTCCCCTTTATTAGATATTTAAGACAACTGAATGACTTTTTAAGCCATTTGAGGCAGTAGTCATAAGCCTATCACATCTCTATGGGTCTGGAGTCACGTGTAGGCCAGACCTGGTAAAGGTTGCAGATCTTCTCTACTGAAGGACATTCATTAAACAGATGAATATTTACCAAAATTTAGTAATTTCATGGTCACTAATATGAAGATTGGCTCTTTATTCCAGATTTATTTAGAATTATGTCCACCAACTGATGCGGAGAGTTTGGAATGTTTCTGTATTGGTCCAGTTTCTGGATTACAATGGCAGTTATTTACAACTGAAAGGAACTATGCAACAGTGACTAAATGATCTCAGTTGGCTGGAACAAATTAGTATTGACTGAAAAAGAGGATGAAATGATAACTTAATGTCACATTTATCTTAGGATATTATTACCTTCCAGAAATCTGTTAAATTATCTTATACAATGCACTGAAGTTCAAGTTTTGACACAAACTTATATTACCTTTAGATTCCTGTTCAGCCCAAAATGTAATTATTTTTTTCTTAAGACCTTTGTTCTCTTCTCTTAGTTCTTTCTGCCACTGCCGTAGTTCTTGTATTTCTGGATCACAGCGAACCTGGAAGAACACAATCGGACACATTCAAAAACATGAAAAATTTGTTTACATACTTTTTAATTTTAATAACCTGTCTAGTTTCGGGCTGCTGTGAAAGGAAGTTGATTTAAACAGCTCTGATGTTTTGTTGCTCTTTTTTCTCCAGCTGTTCCAATTCAGAACACATGCTTCAATAGCACAATGTTGAGCATATTACATGAACAGGAGTAGGGTAACTCTTGGAGCCTCTTTCAGCATTTACAGCTTACATGCAACCCAACTCCATACAACTCTGAAGAAGTCAAATCAGACTTGAAATGTTAACTCTGTTTCTCCTTCTAAAGATGCTTCTGGACTTTCTGAGTTTCTCCAGCACATGTGCGTTTGATTCAGATTCACAGAAGGTCCCAAACTTCTACTGTCCTTTGTGTATGGAGACACTGGCTAACTTCACTCCTGAAAGGTCTGTCTCTAGTTTGTAGACTCCCCATAATCATAGATGCTCCGGCTGATTGAACTAGCTTCTCTCTATTTCTCCGGTTTGCATAGTGTCTCCAAATCTAGCGGTCTGGAGTATAAGGATGCACAAGTTATGCTGCAGTTACACAAACCCTGGTTAGACCACTCTTGAAGCAGATCTGAGCACCACACCTTAGAAAGGATATAGAAGCTTTGGAGGGAGTACACAGTGGGTTTGCAGGAATAATAACTGGACTTCAGGGGTTAAATGGTAAGGAGAGAATATACAAAATAGGCCTGTATTCTCTAGAAATTAAAAGATTAAAGGCAATCTGATCGAAGTCTTCAAGATATGAACAGGAAAAGTCATGGTAGATAAACTATTTGCACTGATTCTAGAACTAGGGGGCATAGTCTGAGAATTAGGGCCAAACAATTCAGGAGAGATGTGAGGAAACATTTCTATGCACAAAAGACGGTAGATGTTTGGAACTCTCTTTTACAACCAACAGTGAATGCAGGATCAGTCATTAAATTTAAATCTAAAATAAGTAAATATTGGTTAAGCAAAACTATTACAGGATATGGACCAAAGGCAGGTACAAGGAGTTAGGCCACAGATTAGCCATGACCTACCTGAAAGATGGAATAGCATCATGGGGCTGAATGGCCTACTTGTTCCTGTTTTCCTATATAGTTCTCAGAAGCATGGACCAATGGGACAGTGAATGTATAGCATGAAGCTTTTTCTGGTCAGGAATCTGGCTGCTTTGCCTTAATGATACGTATAATTGTTGTTCATGGGTCGTGAACATCTGTCTGATACAGATAATTTCCTAGGCGGAAGTCATACTGATTAGTGAGTGATTGCCAATGGGGGATGTGGGGGCAGGTGGGGGCATGGTCATGGTGGTGATACAGATAACTCCCTACATATGAGTGAATCTATCAATGGGGAGGTCTGTGTCTGCACTGGCCCATCCAATTTCTTACGCACAAGTGATGCCAACAGCAAAAAGAGGAATGTACAAGAGGGGGAGCCTGTTACAGGCAGTCAGCAGCACCTAGGGGAGTGGGCAAAAACAGACACTGAGACAGGCAGACAGCAGCATCGATCAGAGCAGGTTGAGAGGAGGGACTTGAGTCAGACAGTTTACATCAGCCAGAGGAGCAGGTGAAGAGGGTCCCGAGTCAGGCACTCAGGGAAGTGGCTGAGAAAACAACCCTAAAAAAAGTAGAGACAGCGATGAAACTGAATGGTGAGTAATTTTACTTTTTGCTTTCTCATCTCTAGTTTAAGGTAAATAGGCTTAAGGCATTGCAGGATAGCTCAACTGAGTGGAATGACCATCTTGTGCCATATGGGGAGTTGTAAATGCTTGTACATGCAAATACATGTGTGCAAAGTGCCTTCTTCAAGTTGGAAAACCTGAGCTCTGGGTTTTGGAACTTGACTGGTGGCTGTAGTCACTGTGATCTATCCATAAAGCTGAGAACTATCTGAACATTGTGTTTGAGAAACTAGTCACACACAGTTTAAGACCTGGCAGGTAGTGCAAGAGACCCTCACTCATTAACTGGCTTTCCAATGTGGATGCTGATGAGGGCAATGATTGATCAAAAGAGAGTGGTGAGAACCAGGTTTTTAACACCACAAGCAGATTGGCTGCACAGGTGACGAGGAAGCAGCGTGCAAGGGTAGTAGTGGTGGGTGATTTGATCATTACAGGAGTAGACAGGCGTTACTGAGGCTGTAGGTGTGACTTCAAGATAGCATATTTCTTCTATAGTGCCAAAGTCCAGGATGTCACAGAATAGCGGCACGTCACTTTTTTTTGGGGAGATGGAGGGTGAAGAGCCAGAGGCCATGGTCCATATTGGCAGCAACAACATAGGCTATGAATTTAGAATTTAGGGAACTAGGCAAGGAACTCTATTGCATGACCTCTAAGGCAGTAATCTCGGGATTGCTGCCAGTACCATGTGCTAGTGTGTAGAAAAATAGTAAGATTAAGTAAATGATCACAGGGCTAGAAGAATGGTGCAGGTGGGAAGCTTTTAGATTTCTGGGGCATTGGTACTGATTCTGAGGAATGTGCGAACTTCCCCGGAAGGAGAAGAAATGGAGAATGGGTTACACCTTAGGGACTAACATCCTCTTGGGGAGATTTGCTCGTGATGTTGGGGAGACTTTAACCTTGCTTGTTGGGGGATGAGAAATTAAGTGGGTAGAATAAAAATATAGCTAATTATTGGAAGTAGGAAGGCTGTTAAAAAATGTAGAAGGCAGCAGAAACAGAATCAGGGTCGGATATCAGACTAGAGGCTGTAACTAGTGGTGTGCCTCAGCTGTTAGACCTGGGCCCATTGCTGTTTGTTATCTATATGGATGATTTGGATGAGAATGTACAAGGCATGGTTAGGAAGTTTGCAGATGACGCTAAAACAGGCAGTATCGTGGACTGTGAGGAAGGTTATCAGAAACTGCAGGATCTTGATCAGCTTGGGAAGTGGGCCGAGAAATGGCAAATGGAGTTTAATATAGATAAGTGTGAGGTGATGCATTTTGGAAAGTCAAATCAAGGTAGGAGTTTCATGGTGAATGGTAGGGCCTTACGAAGTGTAGTAGAACAGAGGGATCTTGGAATTCAGGTGCACGGTTTGCTGAAATTGGAGTCACAGGTAGACAGGGCAGTGAAGAAGGCTTTTGGCACATTAGCCTTCATCAGTCAGGGCATTCTGTACAGAAATTGGGAAGTTATGTGGAAGTTGTACAGAATGTTGGTGAGGCTGCACTTGGAGTATTGCGTTCAGTTTTGGTCATCTTGGTATAGGAGGGATGTGATTAAACTGGAAAGAGTGCTGAAGAAATTTACAAGGATGTTCCCAGGACTCAAGGGACTGAGTTGTAGGGAGAGGTTAGACTGTTTTCTTTAGAACGTACGAGACTGAGGGGGATCTTATTGAAGTTTATAAAATCACGAGAGACACGGATACGGTGAATGCACTTAGTCTTTCTCCCATGGTTGGGGAATTGGGGATGAGAGGGCATCAATTTAAGGTAAGAAGGGAAAGAATAAATCGGAACCTGAGGGGCAATGATTTTACACAGAGAGATGGTACGAAAATGGAATGAGCTGCCAGTGGAAATGGTTGGGATGGGTACATTAACAACATTTAAAAGGCATTTAGACAAATACATTGATAGGAAAGGTTTAGAAGGATATGGGCCAAGTGCAGGGAAAGGGGCTTAGCATGCATAGACATTTTGGTTGGCATGGACCAGTTTGGGCCAAAGGCCTGTCTCCATGCTGTAGGACTCTATGACTCTAAATTACAGAATAGTGTTAAGAGGTAGAATTAAAAGCACTCTATCTGCAAAAGAAAGCAGCATTCACAAACAAGTAGGTAAATTAATGGTACTAGCAGAAATAAAAGGTTATGATTTAATTGCTATTAAAAAACATAACTGCAGGGTACTAAGACAAAGAACTGAAATTGAAAGGATATTTGACATTTAAAATACAAAAGGACATACAAAAAAGGAAAATAAAATGGGGTAATGCTGAGGGGTTCAATGCATTACTGCTAGATGACATCTGACCAGAAGAACAGGATGTACGATCTGTTTGGGTGGAGCTAAAAAACAACAAAGGGCAGTAAATGTTGTTAGGAATGGTTTGTAGGGCACCAAACATCAGTGGTAATATAGTTTACAGTAAAACTCAGAAGTTAGAAATATACGTGGTAATCATTGGAGGCTTCAATCTACATATAGACTGGTAAATCAAATGAGGACATTTGGAGGAAGCATTCTAGAATGTGCTTGAGCTAGTTTGCAGGAACAATATGTTGAGGATCCAACTAGGGCACTGGCTATTCTAAATATAGCATTATACAATGAGAAAGGGCCAATTAATAATCTTGTTGTAAATTAACCTTCAGGGAATAATTACCATAGTATGACAGAATTGTTCATTAAGTTAGAAAAAGATACAGTACAATCTTAAATTAAGATTTTAAATCTTGCTTGTGCTGAGCTTCATTGGAGCACTGCAACAGGCCTGAGACAGAAATGTTGGTGGTATGTTGAAGTGACAGGTAAATGGAAGCTTGGGGTCATTTTTATGGATGGCTGCAGTGCTCCAGCTAGGCTCAGTGCAACATGGAATGACAGCATCTCACTTTCTGTTTGGGGACAATGCAGCCTTCAGGACTCAATATCAAGTTCAATAATTTTAAAACCTGAACACCTCCTTCCATGTCCTTTACCCAGTTCCACAACCAGGCCTTGTCATGACATGGGGTACATTCAGCACAGCTAACCCATTTTCACCTACTCACTGTCCCCATTATCAGCTTCTCTCCTTCCCTGGTTTATTATTATTTGTCAGCTTAACTTTCTTTCTCTCCCTCTGGGCTCTGTCTCCATCTATCCACTCATCCTCCCTTCATCCCCATCCCCTGTCATTAGCACATACACAACCTTTTCCCAGCTAATATCAGTTCTGAAGAAGGGTCACTGGACTCCAAATGTTAAATCTGCTTTCTCTCCACAGATGCTGTCAAACTTTCTGAATTTCTCCAGCAACCTCTGTTCTTGTTTCAGATCTTCAGCATCCACAGTCGTTTGTTTTATTAGAAGACTTGATGGCAGATAGGCAATGATTATTTTTAAAGAATTAATGCTTGTTTTCAAAAATATATATTTCTTTAATGCAAAAATACCCAACAAGGAAATGATTCAGCCACGGCTAACAAAGGAAATCATAGTATTAGATAAAATGAGGAGGCTTATAAAGTTGGCAAAAACATGTAAGCCTGAGGATTGGAGGGTATAAGAATTCAGAAAAGTTGGACCAAGAAATTATAAAGAAAAATAAGGTAGAAAAAGAATGTAAAATAGCAAGAAATATAAAAACAGATTATGTCAGCTTCTATAAGTATGTAAAAAGGAAAAGATTACCAAAGACAAATGTTGGTCCAAACAGGCAGAGATCAGAGAGTTTAATAGGAAATAGAGAAATGACAGAGAAGTTAAATAGTGCTTTGTGACTGTCTTCACAGACAAAAACAAAGTCTCCCTGAAATATTAAGATCCAGGGGTTAAGTATAATTGTGGAACAGAAAGAAATTAGTATTAGTAGCATGTAGCACTGGAGAAATTAATGGGACTGAAAATGTACAAATACTTGGGATCCAATGACCTTCACAACTAAGCTTTGAAAGAAAAGGATACAGAGATAGTGGATGCAGTGATAATCGCTTTCAAAATTTGATTAATTCTGCAATGGTGCCTACAGATTGGAAGGTTGCAAACATATCTTCACTGTTTGAGAGGAGAGAGAAGGCAGGGACCTAAAGACTTGCTAGATTGACATCAATAGTACGGAAAATACTAGAATTGATTATAAAGAACATGATTACTGGATGTTTAGAAAATAATTGTCTGATTGGGCAGTCATCATGTATTTTTGAAGGAGATATCATGTCTGACAAATTTAATATGAGTTTTGTGATGATGCCACCTGCATAGCTGAGAAGGGGGAACCAGTGGATGTTGTGTATTTGGATTTTCAGAAGATTTGTGATAAAGTCCCACTTTATCAAACTAAATTAAAGTGCTTGGGGTTGGGGGTAATAGATTATCATGGATTGAGGATTGGTTAACAGACAGAAAGCAGAAAGGAATAACAAATGGGTCATTCTCAGTTGGCAGCCTGTGACCAGTGCGTACATCAGAGATTAGTGCTTGGGCTGTTATGGACCACCAGACTCCCTCAAAATATTTTAAGAAGGTAGCCTAGACCCTAACTTTTTCTTATTTTGAAGGCAGATGTAAGTGGGTGCTTCAGGTGTGATGCAACTGGTCAAATCACTCAGCTCTATACAAAACAAAATTTATTTAAACACTACAGTTGAAGCAGGAATGAAAGAAAGCGGAGCTTAGAGTAATTTAACAATTGGAAAACCTAACCAACCCGATACAGCAACTTAACTAATTAACTGTTCCAATATAGTAACATCTCATAAACATACCTCTTGGCAAAAAAGTAAATTCAAACACAGATTCTTACAGGCAGGAGGGAACAACATCCAGAGAGAAATTTTAGAGAAAGTCAGAGCAATACTTTACTGAAGCTTTCAACACTTCTAGTACTCAAAACATCTTGTGACTGCCAGACTAAAAACAAACCCAGAAAAAGCCTGAACTAACCACTCCTCTTCCATTGTTAAGCTTTTACTCCCTTGACTCTTCTCCACTTCTGCCTTTACAACCTCTCTTCAAAAAAAAACAGGGACAAAATAACATTTTTAAAGTGACAGCATCATCACAGGGCCCAGCTGTGCTCAGCCTCTATCAATAACTTGGATGTGCAAGCTAATTATAATTGGAGATAATATAAAACTTGATGGGAATGAGTTGTGAGGAAGATCTAAAGAGGCTTCAGGGGGATTTAGACAAGCTGAGTGAGTGGGCAGGCAGGACCATTGCAGACGGAATATAATAGTATAAGTAGGGTCAGGTTATCCACGCTGGTAGGAGGAACAAGGGTGTAGAGCACTTCTTAAGTAATATGGAAAGTGTTGATGTCCAAGGGACCTAGGTCACTTTGTTCCTAAGTCATGGAAGCAGGTGCAGCAAGCAATTTAAAAGGTAGGCAGTATGTTAACCTTTATCTCTGGGTAATTTGAGTACAGCAGCAAAGAAATCTTGCTTCAACTGAATAGAACACTGGTGTGACCATGTCTTGCGTATGTGTGCAGTTCAAGTCCTGTTGTCTATGGAAGGATACACCTGCCACAGTTGAAGTGCAGCGGGTGTTCACCAGACTGATTCCTGGGGTGGGAGGACTGTCCTATGAGGTCAGAGTGAAGAGACTGTGCCTGTATTCTACAGAGTTTAGAAGAATGAGATGAGATCTCATGGAAACTCATAAAATACTTAATAGGATACACAGTGCAAAACCACACAGGATGTTTCCCTGGCTGTGAGGCTTGGAACGAGGGGATGCAGTCTCAGAATAAAATGTAAACCATTTAGGATTGAGATAAGGGGGCACTTCACTCATAGGATTGTGGGCCCATGGAATATTCTCCCCAGAGGGTTGTGGAAACTCAGTTATTGAATACGTTTGAAACGGATATTAATAAAGTTTTTAGTACTACTGACGTCAATGGATATGAGACAGTGCTAGAATATGGCATTAAAGTAGAAGATCTGCCATGATTTATAATGGCACAGGAGGCTAGGGGAGCTGAATGTCCTACTTCTGATCCTGTATTTTTACGACCCTCCCAGGAACCCTACCATTCGCTGTTCATAAATTCATGTCCTGCAGCACCATGATGGCAACTATGTCACTGGTTTGAGCAGTTAAGTACAAGCCTCCTGTTCTCACATATTTTGACCAAATGCATCCATTAGCTATTAGTGTTCAAGACAACCGCAGCCTGGCATATCCAGACACCCGGTTCTCAATGCCTTCTGATTAAGAATCTCAAACTGTTGCTTAAAGTCCTGGTCAACGAGCTGAAAAGGCATATGTTGGAGCCTGAGGGCTACCTGCACCCTCACCCACTCTCCTTTTCAAAATTGCATTGAGACGCAGCAATGCCATCCAAGAACAGAAATTTCAATGTGCAACCACACCTGACCTCGTCCTCGCAGACCTTTGGAACTCTTGCTCATAAGACATATCCTGGTAAATACAGGACCTGCCCAATATCCTTATTCCCTACTTCTGCTGCCTAGCTAGTTTCCTACCTAGTTTCCTGGACTGCAGCAGTTCAAGAAGGCTGCTCAAGGGCAACTAGAGATGGGCAGTCAGCAATACCCATATCCCACAGGTAAATGAAAATAAACAGATCAATAATTTGGTCAATATGAGCTTCAACTTCAGCTCACAGTTTTTTTACATTTTAGAAAATGTCCTTTGGAGGTCCATATAAGTAACATACATAGACACTCCTTTGTTTACTGTTTTCATTGTCAATTAAAAAATTCAATCAAGTTCACCTGGCATGACATACCCTTTACAAATCCCTAATGGGTCTGCCTGATCAGTTGCAAATTTCCAAGCTATTTAATTATCCTTTGCTTGATTCTGGACTGCAGCAATTTTTCAACAACAAATGTTAGATGAACTGTTCTATTATTCTGTAGTTTCCCTCTCTCATCTTCATTAAGAATGTTAGCAGCTGAGGGCTGACCTTATAGAGATTTATATAATCATGAGGGGCATGGATAGGGTGAATAGCCGAGGTCTTTTTCCTAGGGTAGGGGAATCCAAAAACTAGACAGCATAGGTTTTTGGTGAGAAGGGAAAGATTTAAAAAGACCTGAGGGGTAACTTTTTCATACAGAGGGTAGTGTGTGAATGGAATGAGCTCCAAGAGGAAGTGGTGGAGGCGGGTACAACTATAACATTTAAAGGGCATCTGGATGGGCATATGAATAGGAAGGGTTTACAGGAATATGGGCCAAATGCTGGCAAATGGGACTAGGTCAGATTGGGTTATTTGGTCAGTGTGGAAGAGTTGGACTGAAGGGTCTGTTTCCATGCTGTATGACTCTATGACGTGCAATTTTCCAATCTAAAGGAACAATTCTCATATGTTGGAAGATTATAGTTCAAGCATCCACAGTGATGTTATGTGTTTCCTTCAAATCACTGGGAAGGAAACCATCTGATCCTGGTGGTTTTCCACCTGTTATAGCCATAATTTTCCTCAGCCTTTTGTTTTTGTTACTACATGACACAATCCCATACTTTGTGGAATATTGGGCTGTAGTGGTGAGGGATGGGAGGAAATATATTGAACAATATATTTTAATGATAGATAAATGTTCTAGGGACTCAGTTAACTTAGATGGCTAGATAGCTGGCTTGTAATAAAGAGTGATGCAAACTGCGTGTATTCAAATCCCACACCAGCTTAAGTTACTGTGACAGTCATTTCTCTCAATCTCTCTCCTCACCCAAGGTGTGGTGATCCTCAGGTGAAACCACATCTAATAAGAGAGTAGCCGTATGTCCTCTGGGACTATCCAACATTACTTAAATAGGTTTCCAAATACAATATTCACCAAAAGCTATTAAAGGTTACATAAATAATGTAAAAGGCTAAAGGAATGTTGGGTGTTTTTTTTCTCAAGAAGACTAGAATACAAAGGGGTGCAAGCTTTATTCCAATTACATAGAACTCTAGTTAGGGTCGTAAAGCTGTGTTCAGTTCTGGACAGCACACCCAGAAACGTGATACTGGGCTTGAACAGAGCACAGCACAGGGTCAGAAGAATGAGATAATAATTAAAAGGATTAAAATAATGAATTAGATAGGTGAGACTTGTACTCCCTTAAGGTTAAGAACTAATCTAAATGAGGTGTTGAAGCTATGGTAGTTTACTGTAAACTAATTCCTCCAGTGGATGTCTAGAACAAAAGCCTTAAGCTCTAAATTAGAACGAGGTAGGTAGGGATAATTTCAGCAAGCACTTCTTAATTGAAAGTGTAGTCAAATTGTAAGGTATTACAGAACTTGAGCATTGCTAAAAATTACTAAAAATATTTTGTCAAAGCTTTTTGTCTTGCCCTCATCATGACAATTTAACAGGAAAGCCAATATTTATACTGTATGAGAGGAGAGTGCTGAATGGTTAGCAAGTGAACTCTGATCGGTATGAAAAACAGACTCAGCCTGCTTGGTATAAAATTTTAAAAAAAGCCTGACTGTTAACTGTCAATCCAAATAAATGGGTACATTGTCCATGGCAATGCCTCTACCAATCAGAACTCACTGTCAACCCCCAATCACCCTACCCCTCTCAGACAGTGTAAATGTTGTTTTTACCCTTGAAACGGTATTCTTACAAAATGTCCTGATGACAGCCAGACAATACACCTTGGCAATATATGTCATTTTCAGCAATCCTGATGTAGGGGTGGTCCTAAGTCAGGACTCTTTGCTCATAAATCAGTTGAAGTGAGGTCATTTGAACAATTCAAAACTGAGGTTAATACGTTTTTGTCCGGCAAAGGTATAAATGGTTACAGAACTAAGGCTGGTGGATGGAGTCAGGAAATAGGTCAGCTTCGATCTAACTGAATGCAATAACAAATTCAAGGGCTAAATGGCTTACTCAAGGGGCCTACTCCTGTTTCCGTGCTATATTCCCAGTGTAAAAAATTAACTCCATTAAACATTCAGACTTTTATTGTAAGAAATAAACCAACTACCTAAATAATGATTTAATACTGCAGTAGATAAAAATTAATCCTGTTGTCCTGAACTAGTCATCTAGTATTGAACCCCTAATCTATTGTGCAAAATTATTTTCAATTACAAAACATGAGGTAGCACAATTGTCTGGTGTTCTAAATGAGCTCTTTCACAGATTATCAAAATAATCATGAGGTGTTAAACAGTCATTGATCAGAGATTGAATGTTTCCTCTTAGGTGGGAAATATCAGAATTAATCACGCTGGGCCACTTACTCATAAACTAGGCCTCAGCATATCTCAGCATCTTCAACTGTTCATAACACTCCCCTTTTCTGGGAATAACTAGCACAGTAGCATTTTGTGTAACATCCCGCACAAAGAAAGTTAAACCGTGTCTCAGTTTTCCTTTCCTGAGGCACAGCACGATGTGACAACTTTTTAAGTCATGGGACCAAGTATGTGAGAATGCTGCTGGAACATAGATCTTGCGGATCACTGCCCATGTTCCACAGATGTTTCTGGATCCCTGGAAGTAAGAAAACTACCCAAATGTTTATTTTTTAAACAAAATGTGGACATAGTACAGCAAATTTTAATGTGAAACGGTTCATGATTTTTCAAAAGTAACTGCTGTTTTTAATTTAAAACAATTTGTGAAAGACAATCTTTGATTTCAAAAAACCTTATAAATCCACCCTCTAAGAATCGAAACAGGATAAATTATAAAGACCTTCAGGTGAAGCTCAAATAGAAACTTCAATGAAGAAAGGACATTCAGTACACTATGGTTACTCAATGTCGCAGTCAAGTTATGTAATACTCTGAATGGAGATACTGCCAGCCTTACAATTGCTTCACGTTTCCCCAGAGATACAGCATCGCATTGTGTGTCATACTAATATTCTCTACAGCACATGAGTTTTATTCTAAGTTGTCTTACTTTTAATATTTCACTCCTTATATTCTATAACTACTGTATTGCTTAATTTAGTTGTACATATCCAGTTACTCTGAGTACATTTCATTTATTATTTCAATGTCACATCTCATTTTCTCCACTTTTCCAAATATAAGTATTAATTGGAGTTACCAACTGTTCTTTCCTAGCAGGATAATTAATTGCATTTATGTGTTATATTTAAAAATTAGTTTGTTTTCCACAGATTATTATGCCCGGAACATCAGGCTATATCTTGAGGGGCACCACTCCTCATCAAACACGGCTGACCAGGGGTCTCTCCTGATCTTTCCGCCTGCTACAGTTGCATGGGTAGATTTACAGGTTGGCCACGTTATGAACACAATGATGACGATTAAGGCCATGGAGTGCAATTCAAACTCACAGCTTCGGGCTCACAAGAAGTGGCACTACCCACTGTACCACATGACCGTGTGATAGAAAAATGGTACTATTATGTTAGCATCAATGGAGAGAAAGCAAGCTAACATTTTGAGTCATCTAGACTTGAAATGTTAGCTTGCTTTCTCTCCATGGATGCTGCCTGACCTACTGTGATCTCCAGAACTTTTTTATTTTCAGTTCAGATTCTAACATCTGCAGTAATTTGCTATTACGATTATGTTAGTTCTTTCTTGCAGTTAGTGGTGACATGTATTTGAATTTCCCGAATTGAATAATTTTACTTCATAGTTTGAACCATATACATGTAATTTCTCATGACTATTCAACTTCTTCAGCAAAATCGATAAATAACCAATAACAACAGTGAGTACGAATGACTCTATAAAACAAGCTATGACCATCTAAAATTGTACTGTTTTGTTGAATTGCTAAACCTTTGCAGCATTCATGATAATAGGAGCATCAGATGTTGAAACATAAAAACAAGAATGGACAGATGCTAAGTTAACATGTTAAACCTAGACATTGCTACAAATGTAATACATAATTTGAGTATTTCTGAAAAGAAAGACATGCTGTCAAAACTTTTCATCATGCAGTTTCCAGCACGGAATCACAAAAGTACCAGACCTATCCTTTCTTTCATTTACTTATTCAAGGGATGAAGGCTTCACTTGCTGAGCCAGCATTTATTGTCCATGTCTAATTGCCCTTGAGAAGGTGATGGTGAGCTGCCTTCTTGAACTGTGGCAGCCCAGTCAGTATGGGTACACTCACAATGCCATTAGGAAGGGACTTTCAGGATTTTGACATAGCGACACTGAAGAAACTGAGATATGTTTTCAAGTTATGATGACCAGTACGTTGGAGGGGTGCTCGCAGTGGGTGATGATTCTATGTATCTGCTGCCCTTGTCCTTTTAGATGGAAGTGGTCATGGGTTTGGAAGGTACTATCTAAGGTTTGGTGAATTTCTCCATGCACTGCTGCTACTGAGCTTCAATAGAGGAGGAAGTGGATATTTGTGGATGTCGTGACAGTCAAATGGGCTGCTTTGTCCTTGCTGGTGTCAAACTTCTTGGGTGTTTCTGGAATTGCACCCATCCAGCAAGTGGGCAGTTTTCCATCACATCTCACAAACTATGAAACCAGTTCCTGAGTATTCTAGGGATAGTATTTAAACTGGTTTTCAGAATGAAGGAAGTAAGAACTTGCATTTAAATGTTCTCTTTTGGGACTTTAGATATCCTAAAGGACTTTACAGCTAACTAAATACTGTTTGAAGTTTAGTTGCTATTGAAATATAGGCATTGAAACAGTCAGTTTGCACACTGCAAGATTCCAACCAATAGTGAGATAATGGCCAGATAATAGGGTTTGACTGATGTTAGTCAAGATATGAATATCAGCCAGGATATGAACATTTCAAACTACAAATATGAGCAATATGTCTCTGCATAATATTAAATAACCTAAAAGGTGAAAAATAAATGGTATATTGAAATTGAAAGTCTGATTTTTTTTTGTTAGAACGTAGAACATTACAGCACAGTACAGGCCCTTTGGCCCTCAATGTTGCGCCGACCTGTGAAACCAATCTGAAGCCCATCTAACTTACACTATTCCCTTATCATCCATATGTTTATCCAATGACCATTTAAATGCCCTTAAAGTTGGCGAGTCTACTACTGTTGCAGGCAGGGCATTCCACGCCTTTAATGCTCTCTGAGTAAAGAACCTACCTCTGACATCTGTCCTATATCTATCACCCCTCAATTTAAAGCTGTGTCCCCTCGTGCTAGCCGTCACCATCGAGGAAAAAGGCTCTCACTGTCCACCCTATCTAATCCTCTGATCATCTTGTATGTCTCTATTAAGTCACCTCTTAACCTTCTTCTCTCCAACGAAAACAGGCTCAAGCCTTTCCTCATATGACCTACCCTCCATACCAGGCAACATCCTGGTAAATCTCCTCTGCACCCTTTCCAATGCTTCCACATCCTTCTTATAATGTGGCGACCAGAGCTGCACGCAATACTCCAAGTGCGGCCGCACCAGAGTTTTGTACAGCTGCAACATGACCTCACGGCTCCAAAACTCAATCCCTCTATCAATAAAACCTAACACACCGTACGCCTTCCTAACAACCCTATCAACCTGGGTGGCAACTTTCAGGGATCTATGCACACGGACACCGAGATCTCTCTGCTCATCCGCACTACCAAGAATCTTTCCTTTGGCCCTGTACATAATCAGCTGGGCCAGCAATTGTTGCCCATCCGTATTTACCCAGATGGCAGTTAAGAGCCAACCACATGGCTTTGGGTCTGGAGTCACATGTAGGCCAGACCAGATAAGAACAGATTTCCTTTCTTAAGGATATGAGTGAACAAAATGGCTTTTTACAGCATTTGTTACATGGTCATCAGTAGGCAAGGTTTTGATTCCAGATACTTACTGAATTCAAATTTCACCAAATGTCACGAAGAAATTTGAATGCACGTCCCAAAACATTGGTCTGCAATTTTGGAATTTTCGTCCAGCAGTATTTCCTTGATGAGGAGGTGGTGGCAGTGTAATCAAATACAATTTTCATAATCTCAAGGTTGAACAAAATAATGATGAGGATATTACCTGGTAACCTCTCCAGAAAGACTGAATTATAAGTGCAGCTTCCTCTTCTGACAACAAGAGAGATACAGGGATTGGTGGTCGTGGACTGAAAGAAAATTAAGATGATTGTTGGTATATGTTTTATGCTTAACCGTTATGTAATTTTTCCCTGATGTGATGGTAACAATTCAGGCAGAACAGAATGAAGAAAATTGGGGAGAAACAAAATACTGATATGGATTAATTTAAGACTTCACTGCACCAGGGCTAATGAAAAAGGAGTCACAGATAAGAGAAATAAATTCTTGTCAAGAGTCTAGGACACCTGCTATTAACTCATAATTTTTCTATGTAACCTAACATTTATGAATTTTTGAAGCAAAGTCAATAAGACACAACAATAGACCAACATAATCTTGTACAATGAACGGAACAAAGATCAGGTTGTTGACTTGCTCACTGAGCTGACTTGTTCTCGTTCAGACGTTTCGTCATCATGCTAGGTGACATTATCAGTGGAACCTCCGATGGAGTGATGTTATTTTACTCCGCTTGGAATTTACATTGTTTGGTCTGTTACAGATTCGAAGCAGAGTAGAATAACATCACTTCATCAGAAGGTCCACTGATGATGTCACCTGGCATGATGATGAAACATCTGAATGAGAACAAGCCAGCTCAGCGAGCAAGTCACCAACCTCATCCACAACTCAAGCTACAGATCTTTGCCAAAACTTTGAGAAGAAAGCTCACATGATGAGGATAACACAGTGTGGAGCTGGAGGAAAACTGCAGGCCAGGCAGCATCAGACAAACAGGAAAGTCGACATTCCAGGTTGGGACCCTTCTTCAGATCGGTCCCGGCCCGAAACGCCAGCTCTCCTGCTCCTCTGATGCTGCCTGGCCTGCTGTGTTCCTCCAGCTCCAAACTGTGTTATCTCTGACTCCAGCATCTGCAGTTCTTGCTATCTCACATGATGAGGTGTTTGATGGGTCCTTTAACTGACATTCTTGATTTTTCTCATCATAATAAAAAAATGAAGTTGTTGAGCAGAGATATACTATCTGGTAATCAGTGACATTTTGGGAGCAGTTCCAAAAAAAAGACTCACTCTTCCCTTCATCTGGTATCAATTCAGTTTACACTGGCAGAAATTACAAACAACTGTTCAACAGAGTGAGGCCCACAGAACTTGTGTGGCACAGTGATATATCATAAGAATACAAGAACATAAGAAGTAGGAGCAGCCATAGGCCATCTGGCCCCCTTGAGCCTGCTCTGCCGTTCAACAAGATCATGGCTGATCTTCCCATGGACTCAGGTCCACTTACCTGTCCATTCATAAGACCATAAGACCATAAGACATAGGAGTGGAAGTAAGGCCATTCGGCTCATCGAGTCCACTCCGCCATTTAATCATGGCTGATGGGCATTTCAACTCCACTTACCCGCACTCTCCCCGTAGCCCTTGATTCCTTGCGAGATCAAGAATTTATCAATCTCTGCCTTGAAGACATTCAACGCCCCGGCCTCCACTGCGCTCCGTGGCAATGAATTCCATAGGCCCACCACTCTCTGGCTGAAGAAATATCTCCTCATTTCTGTTCTAAATTGACCCCCTCTAATTCTAAGGCTGTGCCCACGGGTCCTAGAATCCCCACCTAACGGAAACAACTTCCCAGCGTCCACCCTTTCTAAGCCATGCATTATCTTGTAAGTTTCTATTAGATCTCCCCTCAACCTTCTAAACTCTAACGAATACAATCTCAGGATCCTCAGCCGTTCATCGTATGTTAGGCCTACCATTCCAGGGATCATCCGTGTGAATCTCCGCTGGACACGCTCCAGTGCCAGTATGTCCTTCCTGAGGTGTGGGGCCCAAAATTGGACACAGTATTCTAAATGGGGCCTAACTAGAGCTTTATAAAGTCTCAGAAGCACATTGCTGCTTTTATATTCCAACCCTCTTGAGATAAATGACAATATTCCATTTGCTTTCTTAATCACGGACTCAACCTGCAAGTTAACCTTTACAGAATCCTGTACTAGCACTCCCAGATCCCTTTGTACTTCGGCTTTATGAATTTTCTCACCGTTCAGAAAATAGTCCATGCCTGTATTCTTTTTTCCAAAGTGCAAGACCTCACATTTGCTCACGTTGAATTTCATCAGCCATTTCCTGGACCACTCTCCTAAACTGTCTAAATCATTCTGCAGCCTCCCCACCTCCTCCGTACTACCTGCCTGTCCACCCAACTTCGTATCATCGGCAAACTTCGCCAGAATGCCCCCAGTCCCTTCATCCAGATCATTAATATATAAAGGTGAACAGCTGCGGCCCCAACACTGAACCGTGCGGGACACCACTTGTCACCTGTTGCCATTCCGAAAAAGAGCCTTTTATCCCAACTCTCTGCCTTCTGTCAGACAGCCAATCCTCAATCCATGCCAGTAACTCACCTCGAACACCATGGCCCTCACCTTACTTGGCAGCCTCCCGTGAGGCACCTTATCAAAGGCCTTCTGGAAGTCTAGACAGATAACATCCACTGGGTTTCCCTGGTCTAACCTACTTGTTACCTCTTCAAAGAATTCTAACAGGTTTGTCTTCTGATTTCCCAGTGCTCTTGGCCACTATATAGGCTGTCTCTTTTTCTTTGATACATTTCCTGACTTCCTTTGTCAGCCATGGCTGTCTAATCCTCCCCCGGATAATCTTTCTTTTCTTTGGGATGAACCTCTGTATTGTGTCCTCAATTACACCCAGAAACTCCTGCCATTGTTGCTCTACTGTCTTCCCGGCTAGGCTCTGCTTCCAGTCGATTTTCGTCAGTTCCTCTCTCATGCCCCTGTAATTACCTTTATTTAACTGTAACACCATTACATCCGATTTTGCCTTCTCTCTTTCAAACCGCAGACTGAACTCTACCATATTATGATCGCTGCCTCCTAAGTGTTCCCTTACTTTCAGATCTTTTATCAAGTCTGGCTCATCATCACCCTTAATTCCTTTACTGTTCAAAAATCTATCTTTGCCATAAAAACATTCAACAAGTTCGCCTCAATTACTTCACCAGGCAGGAATTCCACAGATTCACAACTCTTTGGGTGAAGAAGTGCCTCCTCAACTCAGTCCTAAATCTGCTCCCCCTTATTTTCAGGCTATGCCCCTGGTTCTAGTTTCACCGCCAGTGGAAACAACCTCCCTGCTTCAATCTTACCTATTCCTTTCATAATTTTATATGTTTCCATAAGATCCCACCCCTCGTTCTTCTAAATTCCAATGAATATAATCCCAGTTTATTCAGTATCTCCTCACAAACCAAACCTCTCAACTCCAGAATCATCCTAGTGAACCTCGTCGGCACCCCCTCCAGTGCCAGTATATCCTTTCCCAAGTAAGGAGACCAAAACTGTACACAGTACTCCAGCTGTGGCCTCACCTGTACAGCTGCAGCATAACCTCCCTGATTTTAAACTCCATCCCTCTAGCAATGAAGGACAATATTCTATTTACCCCCTTAATTACCTGCTGTACCTGAAAACCAGCTATTTGTGATTCATGCACAAGGACATCCAGGTCCCTCTGCACAGCAGCACGCTGTAATTTTTCACCATTTCAATAATAGTCCATTTTACTGTTATTCCTACCAAAATGGATGACCTCCCATTTACCAACATTGTACTCCATCTGCTAGACCCTTGCCCACTCACTTGACTAATCTGTATTCGTCCGCAGACTTTCAAAGTCCTTTGCACGCTTTTCTCTACTACTCACCTTAGTGTCATCTGCGAACTTTGACACACTACATTTGATCCCCCACTCTAAATCATCTTTATAAGTTGTAAACAGTTGCAGGTCCAACACTGATCCGTCAGGCACATTGCTAGCCACTGATCACCAACCAGAAAAACACACATTCATCCTCACTCTTTGCTTTCTGTTAGTTAACCATTCTTCTATCCATGCTAATACATTATTCATAACACTGTGTACCTTTATCTTATGCAGCAGCCTTTTGTGCGGCACCTTGCTGAATGTCTTCTGGAAATCCAGATACACCACATCCGCTGGTCCCCCGTTGTTTACCACGCTCGTAATATCCTCAAAGAATTCCAGTAAATGAGTTAAACATGACCTGCTTTTCAAAACCCATGCTGCACCTGTCCAATGCCTCAACCTCTGAGCCACAAGGCCTAGGTTCAAGTCCCACCTGCCTCTGAGGCATGTAATAACATCTCTGAACAGGTTCAGTATAAAATGTCGAGATTGAAGCCCATGAATGAGGGGCACATTGGGTGCCAAGGTGATATCTTCACTGATGGGCATACTACCAAAGAATGAACTTCCTGCAATAACAACGTTTTGGATGATGCATCTGCAAAAAGAATAAAAACATAACGGTGTGCCTTTATAAAGGAGCAGCTCATGTCTCCCTGGTTACACGGCCAAACTAACTGTTAGAAGACTTCAAAGTGACAGCGGGACATAAGGTCTTTACTCCTGGATCCTTTCCATGATGGCAGAGGAATTGACTGACATCTCACAAACATCCACAATCACAGCATGAGGCAAGTCATTGGTGCCCTATTTAAGAGGCCAGCAGATTACATTGAGTTAGTCAGTGATGGCACCACACAGGTACAGAAGGCAGTCAGATTTGTCTCCATTTCCGTCTCTCAAGGGCAGGAATTTTCAACTGCAGCCACCTGATCATCAAGGCACTAACTGAGCAGCCAGCAGCATTCATAAACAGGAAGGGATTTTACTCCCTCGACATTCAGCCTTAAAAATGTCTCTCGCAGTTGTGTGCATGCTATCATTGCATGTGCCATGTCATTTTCAACATCACCAATCAGTTCCCTGTTTACGGCACTGGTAAGAATGGATGATGGCTGTTCGAGAACAACGGATCTCCAATGAAGAAATAGCTGCTAACACCTACACACAATTCTTCCACAGAAATACAGGATTGGAAACTGCTGCTAACGCTGCACAAAAGCCACCAAGGAGGAAGCCACTGCAGTTCTGAACATGTGATTCACATCTTCAAGTGAGATACTTGAATCTGGTCAACCTTCCCACCTACACCATCATTCCGCAGTCTCTGTGGAGCTTCTCGAATTTATTGACAAATGTTTCTAGAAAATCAGAGTCCTCCAAAATGATGATGTAAAGAAATAAATAGAATTCTTCTATTTATTTTAAAGAGCTATTGACTATTTATTCAGAAAAAGCAACTTCCGAATCAGAAGAAAGTCAGAAATATGCTTGCCAACTTTTTTGTTACAAGCAATCTTGCAACATCTTTCTTGTAGTCACATGACTTTTGGACTAATTAAATAAATAATGCCAAGGCAAGAGCAAGTAATCTCAGTGGTCACCTCATTTCTAAAACAATTAGCTGTGTTTAACTAATTAAAGTATTCCGTGTCATTTTTTTCTTGAAAATTCATCAATCACATATCTGGCGATTTGTTTTAAAAAAAAGCATTCCTAGATTTTGATTTGTTTGTAATGAAGTAAATCCACATTCTTCAAGTCTCATTTATATCACAGCAAATGTTTTGATGTAGTCCTTCTGACAGAACTATCTGTTCGCTTTGAAAAAGTCTGTCATTTGCAAATGGAAAGATACCTATTTTTATCAGATTAAGTACTTACTGATCCTTAAGCCATCGTGAAACAAAGGGAATTTCACTGAAGGCAATAAGCTTCTTGCCAACCCTCCTTGGATTCTTGCTATGAAATTAAGAGACCAAAATTATAATTAGTTTTCTTTCACTTATTTCAAGAATATGCATTCTTTGAAACATGACTTGGGTGAACAAAAGGACATAATATTTTAAACTCCTGCTCACATATCTAGTGTATAAGATATATATGTCTAGTATATCAAGCCCACTTCCTACCTGTAAAACTAAGTAAATTGAAAGCTGCTAAAATACAAGAAACTTACTTGTATAACCATTCTGCCAAAAAGTCACAAGCATTGAATTTAGTCCTTTTTCTCTGAAGAGAAAAGCAAATGCAATATTGAAAAATGAATTAGTTACAAAGAAACACACGTTAAATGACACAAAAGCAAAAATTTCTGAAGAAACTCAACAGGTCTGGTGGAGAGAAAGCAGAGTTAACATTTTGAGTCCAGTACCCTTCGTAGGAACATGTCAAATGACAATGGGCTTCAATTCAGTTGAGAAATTATGATTATCTTTGTGAAGGGAAAACATGTACCATCCATCTAGTCACTTTCTCTATTAATGAAAAGAATTGGTCTAATGCTAACTGCATTTCAGAAGACGGTGAGTGTACTTGAACTAGGAATTGGTGTTATAGATATGTATGTATAATGAAAAGCAACAAAAAATAAAAAAAACTGAAGGAACACAAACAGATCCAAGTTTGTTATATTGGCGCTATGACGCAAAATTCTGTTTGAAAGTTACAAATTACAATTATGAGTATACAATGAACAAACCTAGTGATTGTTGGAATTTTTATAAAGATCTTTGATACATGGAATTAATAAGCTTAAATATTATAGGATATTGAGTTTTGTTTTGGCTACATATAAATTTTGAGAGTCCTTAACACAGAATTTAAGTAGTGTATATATACAGAGTGCAATAAAAGACATTGAGAGTCAAAGGATTGGGATTGGTAGGATTGTGGTAACAGGACTGGAGCTGTAATCCAGGGGCCTAGTCTAGTGCTCCAGAGACATAAGCTCAAATCCTGCCATGACAGCTGGTGGTGTTTAAATTCAACTAATTAATAAATCTGGAATAAAATGCTAATCTGATTAAAAATGAAATTATTGGCTTATCTTATAAACCTACCCATTTTTTAAAATGTCTTTCAGGTTAGGAAATCTACTATTCTTACATTATCTAGCCTATCTGTTGTCTCCTAATGTCTACTGAAAAAGCATAGCAAGCCGTTCAGGTGTCCATGCTGCTACATTGCTAAAAAGCATTTTCAGAAGACAGCACATCAAGTTGTGGTATCTATATTGGTTAAAACTTTCCAGAGTTTTTCTTCCATTAATCTGTTTGGAAGTTAATTCTTGAAATTTGTTCTAAATTTGTCTTTTACCAGTTTAAAATTTGTGCTCCTCGGTGCTGCTCTTGCAATTAAGTTGGAAGCAAATTTATGGAGTTATCTTTTCCAAGTACTTTACTATTTTTTATCCTAGAATCACTTCAGGTGCTATATTTGAGTTGAAAAGCCCATGTTTCTCCAGTCTCTTCTCAATCAGAACTCTTGGTGACACTGAATATAGAAAATTGCTAAAGAAAATCTGTTCAACAGCAGGGGTATTGAGGTAAAACTGTGACAAAGCAATGCTGCGGAAATGGAATTAAGCAGTCCTAGTAATAGACAGGATGGGAGATTTACAGCTCAGTTCCAGGCCAGGTGGATCATGGAGGTTTTGCTTGACGCAGTTCAGCAAGATAAAGTGGAGGGGGAGTAGCATTAGAATCAGTGGCAAGTAAGTGAAGTTTACAGGCTGTAAAAAGTGCCACTTCCCTTCCAATGTTCAATGGTGATGAGGAAACATATAATGCAGAATAATGATGACTAATTAGTGACTGATATATATTAGAACACAGAACATAGAACATAGAACATAAAACTGTAGTGCACAGTACAGGCCCTTCGGCCCACCATGTTGTGCCAAACTTTTACCCTCATCCTAAGGTCTATCTAACTGCCACCCCAACCTTATACTATCATCCATGTGCCTATCTGATAGCTGCTTAAATACCCCTAATGAGGCCGATACCACTACCCTCTCCGGCAAAGCATTCCACGTCCCTACCGCTGTCTGAGTAAAGAACCTACCTCTGACTTCTCTCCTACATCTACCTCCACTCACTTTAAAACTATGCCCCCTCATAATAACTATCTCCACCCTAGGAAAAGGTCTCTGGCTGTCCACTCTATCTATACCTCTGATCATTTTGTACACTGCTATCAAGTCACCCCTCATCCTTCGTCGTTCTAAAGAGGAAACCCCTAGCTCTCTCAACCTTTCCTCATAAGACCTTCCCTCCAGTCCAGGCAGCATCCTGGTAAATCTCTTCTGCACTTTTTCCAGCACTTCCACATCTTTCCTGTAATGAGGCGACCAGAACTGGACACAATACTCCAGATGTGGCCGAACCAGAGTTTTGTATAGCTGGAACATAACTTCACGGCTCTTGAGCTCAATCCCTCTATTAATGAAAGCTAACACACCATACGTCTTCTTAACATCTCTATCCACCTGGGTGGCTGCTTTCAGGGAACTGTAGACATGAACCCCGAGATCCCTCTGCTCCTCCACACTGCCAAGAATCTTTCTGTTAACCCTGTGTTCTGCTTTCAAATTTGTCCTTCCAAAATGAATCAACAAATCCATGCTGACTATCACAAATCAAACTGTGCCTATCTGAGTGATTTCTGAAGAAGGGTCTAGGCCCGAAGCGTCAGCTTTCCTGCTCCTTTGATGCTGCTTGGCCTGCTGTGTTCATCCAGCTCTACACCTTGTTATCTCAGATTCTCCAACGTCTGCAGTTCCTACTATCTCTCCACCTCACACTTTTCAGGGTTAAACTCCATCTGCCACTCCTCAGACCAGCTGTGCATCCTATCAATGTCCCTTTGTAACCTCGAACAGCCCTCCGCACTATCCACAACACGACCCACCTTCGTATCATCTGTGAACTTACTAATCCACCCTTCCACTCCTTCATCCAAATCATTTCCAAAAATCACAAATAGAAGAGGACCCAGGCAGATCCTTGCGGTACACCACTGATAACTGAGCACCATGTTGAATATTTTCCGTTCACTACCACCCTTTGTCTTCTAAGGGTCAGCAAATTCTGAATCCAATCTGCCACATTTCCCCCATCCCAAGCCTCCTTACCTTCTGCACGAGCCTACCATGGGGAACCTTATCAAACGCCTTACTTAAATCCATGTATACCACATCCACTGCTCTACCTTCATCCACGTGTTTGGTCACCTCTTCAAAGAATTCAATAAGGTTTGTGAAGCATGATCTACCCCTCACAAATCCATCCTGACTATCACAAATCAAACTGTGCCTGTCCAAGTGATTATAAATCCTATCTCTTAGAGCCCTTTCCAATACTTTGCTCACCACTGACATAAGACTAACTGGCCTGTATTTTCCTGGGTTATCCCGATTCCCTCTTTTGAACAAGGGAATGACATTTGCCTCTTTCCAATCTTCTGGCACTATACCCGTGGACAGTGAGGACGAAAAGATCATCGCCAAAGGCCCTGCGATCTCTTCTCTCACTTCCCATAGAATCCTTGGATAAATCCCAGCAGGCCCGGGGGACTTATCTAACTTCAACTTCCTCAAAATTCCTAGTACATCTTCCTTACTAACATCAACCTCCTCTAGCCTACTAGCCTGTTTCACACTGTCCTCCCCTACACTAGGTCCCTCATAGTTGTGAATACCGAAGAAAAGTATTCATTAAGGACCTCCCTTATCTCTTTAGGTTCCGTGCACAAATTCCCTTTACAATCCTTGATCAGCCCTACCCTTTCTCTGGTCATTCTCTTATTCCTCACTTACGTGTAAAAAGCCTTGGGGTTTTCTTTGATCCTATCTGCCAAGGTTTTCTCATGCCCCCTTATAGCTCTCCTAAGCCCTTTCTTCAGCTCCTTCCTGGCTAGCATGTATCTCTCTAGAGTCTTTTCCGATCCTTGTTTCCTAAACCTTATATAAGCAACCTTCTTCCTCTTAACTAGTCGTTCGACCTCTCTTGAGAACGTAGGCTCCCTCACTCGATTGCATCTTCTCTGCCTGCTCGGGACAAACACATCGAGCACATGCAGTATGCGTTCCTTAAACAATCTCCACATTTCTACAGTGCTCTTCCCTGACAGCATATGTTCCCATTTTATGTTACCCAGTTCTTGCCTAACAAAATTATAATTACCCTTTCCCAATTCTAAACCTTACCCTGCTGTATGTACCAAACCTTTTCCATGACTATTGTAAAAGTAACAGAGTTATGATCGCTACCGCCAAAATGCTCTCCTCCCAACAGGTCTAACACTTGGCCCGGTTCGTTGCCAAGCACCAAATCCAAAGTGGCCTCTCCTCATGTTGGTCTATCTACGTACTGTGTCAGGAATCCTTTCTGAACGCACTGGACAAAATCCCCTCCACCTGAACTATTACAACTAAAAAGTTTCCAATCAATATTTGGAAAGTTGAAGTCACCCATGACCACAACCCTGTGACTTCTGCACCTTTTAGAAATTGTGCTTTTTTTGAATAATTGAGATTCAGCCCTTGGCTTTAATCAAAATATTTTTCAATCCCAAACATATGAGAGTTTCATTTGACTTTTGACTCAATTGGAAAAGAATGTCAAGAAAGATGCCAATTCACTGTCATCTGTTATTTGGTCAACAAAACAAGTTAAAATTACACACATGTTGAGAAAAAAAACCAACAAAAGGGACTGAATAAGAATCCATGAGGTGGAAACTTTTTGGCTTATTTGGGAAAACAAATGGCAATGAAATAATGGTAAAGGAAAAACAGGAAATATCTGCACAATGTGCATTGTTGCTTTCAGATGTCTTACTTAGATTACAGTGAAATGGAAACAGTTGCATAAGCACTCGAAGCTTATAAATATGACAAAGCTGCTAGATATACTATGTAATTTTTAAAGACAATGGGCAATGGGTGTGCATTTGAAAAATTGCAACTTATGTTGGTTA
This sequence comes from Ginglymostoma cirratum, assembly GCA_024137785.1. Lineage (NCBI taxonomy): Eukaryota > Metazoa > Chordata > Chondrichthyes > Orectolobiformes > Ginglymostomatidae > Ginglymostoma > Ginglymostoma cirratum. Next base: position 533,740 of record JAHRHZ010000023.1, read on the forward strand.
GTCATTGTAAAATTTGATTCCATTGGAATTTGTACAGATTAACAATTAGATAGTTATCCTTGATACAAAGGTTATTGGAAGTGCTAATTTCAAGTAATTCAACGATGAGTGATAAATTATGCATCCAGACTGCCCATCATTCTGATTGACTTGTTAATTTTCACTTGTTCTAATTTGGGCCATTGGTGGAATCTGAATGGACATGGTTGAAAACTTCATGCATTGAAAGCAAGTACCATTTAATCTATTTAAATATGCCCAAATTGTATTTCTTATTGTTAGGAATGGAGAATGATAATTGAAGCAACAATAGCTTTGGAAAATTAACAAATTGTAATAGAAAGCTGGGAGGTTAGTGGCTGACCCAAATTTGCTGGGTCACCAGTAAGGACTAATCATAGTGACAAAAATGAACAAGGTTTATTGATAACAACTATAAGACAGAGGAACAGGAGAAGGCAATTCAGCCTATTGAGTCTGCTTTGCCAATCAATGAGATCACAGCTGATCTGATAATCCTCAACTCCACACTCCTGCTTTTTTGCCAAAGCCATTGATTCCCTTCCTGCTTAAAAATTTGACTATCTCAGCCTTGAACATACTGAAATGACACAGCCTCGATAGACCTCCATATCACATCATCCCTACAGCATGGAAACAGGCCAATCGGTCCCACAAGTCCACAACAACCCTCCAAAGAGCATCCCACCCAGACTCACCCACCTACCCTATCCCTGTATTTTCCATGGCTAACCCACCTAATTTACACATCCCTGGACACCATGGGCAAATTAGCACAGCCAATGCTCCTAATCACTCAGCCATCATGCCACTCCAGAGTAAAGAATTCTGAAAAGTCACTACACTTGGGATAAGAAATTCCTCCTAATCTCTGTTTTAAAAGGGCAACCCCTTATTCTGAGATTATACCCCTGGTCATAGATTCTCTCACAAGGAGAAATAACCTTTCTGTATCTAACCTGTTCAAGTCCCCCAAGTGTCTTGTATGTTTCAACAAGGTCACCTTTCAATCTAAATGCTGATGAGTACAGGCCTAACCTACTCAACCTCTTCTCAAGAAACAGTCCCTCGATACTCAGGATCAGCCTAGTGTACCTTTTCTGGACTGCCTCGAATGCAATCAATCAATGAATCAAAGTAGAAACAGAGAAGCAGAGAGCTAGAATATAAGCCTATAAATGTAAACTGATGTTAGCATCTGAAAATTAAGGGATGACATTGCAATTTTTTTTATTCTTTTATGAAATTTGGGTCTTGCTGGCTAGGCCAGCATTTATTGCCCCTAGATAAAAGGTACTGCAGATGCTGGAGAATCCGAGATAACAAGCATGGGGCTGGATGAACACAGCAGGTCAAGCAGCATCATAGGAGCAGGAAAACTTGACGTTTCGGGCCTAAACCCTTCATCAGAAATGGGGGAGGGGAAGAGGGTTCTGAAATAAATAGGGAGAGAGGGGGAGGCGGATAGAGGATGGATAGAGGAGAGGATAGGTGGAGAGGAGGCAGACAAATCGAAGAGGCGGGGATGGAGCCAGTAAAGGTGAGTGTAGGTAGGGGGGTAGGGAGGAGATAGGTCAGTCCAGGGAGGACGGACAGGTCAAGGGGGCGGGATGATGTTAGTAGATAGGAGATGGGGGTGTGGCTTGGGGTGAGAGGGAAAACAGGTTAGGGAGGTGGAGATGAGCTGGGCTGGTTTTGGGATGCGGTTGGGGGGAGGGGAGATTTTGAAGCTTGTGAAATCCACATTGATGCCATTGGGCTGCAGGGTTCCCAGGCTGAATATGATTGGGCCCAAGCTATGCCTGCCTCTTTGTAGGTTATGTGGAACAATCCCTCTTCCGTACCGACACTGGCCCTAAACCCCACCTCTTCCTCCGTTACATTGATGACTGCATCGGCGCCGCCTCGTGCTCCCACGAGGAGCTCGAACAGTTCATCCAATTCACTAACACTTTCCACCCCAACCTGAAGTTCACCTGGACCATCTCCAACACTTCTCTCTCCTTCCTGGACCTCTCTGTCTCCATCTCGGGCAACCACCTAGAGACAGATGTCCATTTCAAGCCCACTGACTCCCACAGCTACCTGGAATACACCTCCTCCCACCCACCCTCCTGCAAAAATGCCATCCCCTATTCCCAATTCCTTCGCCTCCGCCGCATCTGCTCCCAGGATGAGACATTCCAAACCCGCACATCTCAAATGTCCTCATTCTTCAAGGACCGCAACATCCCCCCCACAGTGGTCGAGAACGCCCTCGACCGTGTCTCCCGCATTTCCCGGAACACATCCCTCACGCCCCGTCCCCGCAACAATAACCAAAAAAGAATCCCCCTCGTCCTCACATACCACCCCACCAACCTCCGGATCCAACGCATCATCCTCCGACACTTCCGCCATCTGCAGTCAGACCCCACCACCAAAGACATCTTTCCCTCCCCACCCTTATCTGCCTTCCGGAGGGACCACTCCCTCCGCGACTCCCTTGTCCGCTCCACACTCCCCTCCAGCCCCACCACACCCGGCACTTTTCCTTGTAACTGCAGGAAGTGCTACACCTGCCCCCACACCTCCTCCCTCACCCCAATCCCAGGCCTCAAGAAGACTTTCCACATCAGGCAGAGGTTCACCTGCACATCTGCCAATGTGGTATACTGCATCCGCTGTACCCGTTGTGGCTTCCTCTACATCGGGGAAACCAAGCGGAGGCTTGGGGACCGCTTTGCAGAACACCTGCGCTCAGTTCGCAACAAACAACTGCACCTCCCAGTCGTGAACCATTTCAACTCCCCCTCCCATTCCTCAGATGACATGTCCATCCTTGGCCTCCTACAATGCCACAGTGATGCCACCCGAAGGCTGCAGGAACAGCAAATCATATTCAGCCTAGGAACCCTGCAGCCCAATGGCATCAATGTGGATTTCACAAGCTTCAAAATCTCCCCTCCCCCAACCGCATCCCAAAACCAGCCCAGCTCATCTCCACCTCCCTAACCTGTTTTCCCTCTCACCTCAAGCCACACCCCCATCTCCTATCTACTAACATCATCCCGCCCCCTTGACCTGTCCGTCCTCCCTGGACTGACCTATCTCCTCCCTACCCCCCTACCTACACTCACCTTTACTGGCTCCATCCCCGCCTCTTCGACTTGTCTGCCTCCTCTCCACCTATCCTCTCCTCTATCCATCCTCTATCCGCCTCCCCCTCTCTCCCTATTTATTTCAGAACCCTCTTCCCCTCCCCCATTTCTGATGAAGGGTTTAGGCCCGAAACGTCAAGTTTTCCTGCTCCTATGATGCTGCTTGACCTGCTGTGTTCATCCAGCCCCATGCTTGTTATTTATTGCCCCTACCCAGTTTTCCTTGAAATGAGTGGCTTGCAAGGCCTTTTCAGACCACACTACTATGGGACAAATGGAGACTACAGTAGGTGAGGATGGTAAATAACAAAAACAGAAATTGCTGGAAAATCTCAGCAGGTCTGGCAGCTGCTGTGGAGAGAAATCAGGGTAAATGTCTTGGGTCCAGTGACCCTTCCTCAGGACTGGGAAAGAAGTAGAAGTGAGCTGTGTGGGGTTGGGAGACTATGAGTTTGAAGCCAATGGGGGGGAGGGGATCACCAGATGAAGTGAGGTTCGTTAGAATGGTAAGTTATCTTTCCTAAGGAACATTAGGGAACAAGATCATTTTTACAACAATCGATCATAGTTTCACGGTCACCATCACTGGGACTAGCTTTTATTTTATATTCCAGATTTAACAATTTGAATTTGAATTCCACTAGCTGCCATGAACTCACAGCATATGCCTGGGACTCTGACTTACTGGTCTAGTAATGTTAACACTGCACCAACTCTTCCCTGATGTCCCGCATTAACAAGTTTCAAAGGAAGATAAAATTGAAACAAGTGTTAGCCATAAGTAATGGCAAGCAAGGAGAGCCTGACTTGCTATGCCAGGGTTAGAATTTTGAGCAGAAATTCAGTAAGTATTGATTTCTTTTACAAAGAGATGTTTAGTATTGGCAAAATACTTGCGGAAAAATGACTTGCATTGCTCACACACATCTGAGTCGTTAAGTACAATGTTAGAAATGTACCAAAAAGATTGATGATGGCAGACCAGTAGACGTTGTTTATTTGGATTTTAGTAAAGTCTTTGACAAGGTTCTGTATGGTAGACTAAATAGTAAAGTTATGTCAGATGGGATTCAGGGTGAGCTTGCCAATTGGATACATAATTGGCTTAACAGTAGGAAACAGAGAGTAAAGGTGGAGGGTTGCTTTTTGCACTGGAGGCCTGTCACCAGCGGTGTTCCACAGGAACCCGTTCTGGGTCCTCTTTTGTCATTTATATAAATGGTGGCATAGTAGACAGTGAAGAAGGTTTTCTAAGATTACAAAGGGATCTTGATCAAATGGGTCAATGGGCTGAAAAACGGCAGATGGAGTTCAATCTGGATAAATGTGAGGTATTGTATTTTGGTACAACAAACAAGGGTAGGGCTGATACAACTAATGGTAGGACCTTGGGTAGTGTTGTAGAACAGAGGGACCTAGGGGTGCAGGTACGTAATTCTTTGAAGTTTACAACACATATAGACAGTGCGGTTAAAAAAGCATTTGGCATGCTTGCCTTCATTACTCAGTCTTTTGAGTATAGGAGTTCGAAAATCATGTTGAGGTTGTACAGGACGTTGGTAAGGCCTCTTCTGGAATACTGACTCCAGTTCTGGTTGCCTAGTTATAGGAAGAATATTATCAAGCTAGAGAGGGTTCAGAAGAGATTTACCAGGATGTTGCCGAGTGTGGAAGGTTTGAGCTATAAAGAAATGCTGGATAGTCTGGAACTTTTTTCACTGGACTGTGGGAAGTTGCAAGACAACCTGATAGAAGTTTATAAAATAATGACAGGTAAAGATAGAGTTAATGGTAGTTGTACTTTCCCTAGGATGGTGGATTTGACGACTAGAGGTCACATTTAAGGTGAGAGGAGAGAGATATAAAAAAGACATGGGAGGCAAATTTTTTACACAGAGTGTGGTTCGCGAGTGGAATGAATTTCCTGAGGAAGTGGTGGACGTGGGTACAATTACAATGTTTAAAAGGTATTTGGACAGATATATGAATAGGAAAGGTTTGGAGAGATACGGGCCAGGAGCAGGCAGATGGGACTAGTTTAGTTTGGGATTATGTTTGGCATGGACTGGTTGGATTGAAGGGTCTGTTTCGATGTTATACGATTCTATGACTCTCTGACACATCATTAACCCTGTGTGGTGGAACTGAAAATATATATGAAAACAATATGAGAAAGATACCATTATAATATCAACAAAAATATTGATCTTAAAAATGAAATTGCCTGAAAATATCAAATTGATAAATGATACTGACCTCAAAGCATTTCTGAATTTTAGCTTCTTTAAGTGTTTCATACAGGCCTGGGAGAAGTACAGGAAATACGTAGTGTTCCAAATAGTGTCTTGGAGTAGCTTCACAAATTGAGTGGAAAGAAAACAATAATCACAAGGAGGTACCTGATATTATAATTGTCTAATAGATTGTATTCTTTAAAGGGCAGCTAAATGTAGACTGCAGCACTTTAAATGAAAGGATCACAGAACACGTACACTGGCTTTAGGCAATATAAAAATCACAACATCATTGGAACTAATCAAAGCAAACCAATTTCTCTTACTGGGTAAAATCTATAATCAGTCCAATTTTAAACATGTTTGAGGAAGGGTGCAGGTTGGGAGGAGGAGAAACCACAAAGTCCTTTTCCCGCATCACAGGCACAGTGGTTAGCACTGCTGCCTCACAGCACCAGGGACCTGGGTTCGATTCCACCCTCGGGTGACTGTCTGTGTGGAGTTTGCACATTCTCCCCATGTCTGCATGGGTTTCCTCCGGGTACTCTGGTTTCCTCCCACAGTCCAAAGATGTGCAGGTTAGGTAGATTGGCCATGCTAAATTGCCTGTAGTGTTCAGGGGTGTGTAGATTAAGTGGGTTGCAGGGTGATGAGTCTGGGTGGGATGCTCCGAGGTTCGGTGTGGACTTGTTGGGCCTAAGGGCCTGTTTCCACACTGTAGGGATTCTACCTATCATCTTCAGTTGCATCTGAGGTGGCGGCACGGTGGCTCAGTGGTTAGCATTGCAGCCTCACAGCGCCAGCGACCCGGGTTCGATTCCAGCGTCAGGTGACTGTCTGTGTGGAGTTTGCATATTCTCCCCGTGTCTGTGTGGGTTTCCTCCGGGTGCTCCAGTTTCCTCCCACAGTCCAAAGATGTGCAGGCTAGGTGGATTGGCCACGCTAAATTGCCCATAGTGTTCAGGGGTGTGTGGGTTATAGGGGGATGGGTCTGGGTGGGATGCTCCAAGGGTCGGTGTGGGCTTGTTGGGCCGAAGGGCCTGTTTCCACACTGTAGGGATTCTAATAGATTCTTCTAATAATCCCAGAAATTGTGAAAAACATGAGGATAGATAAGTTGCCTGGACCAGGCGGCATTTAGTCAAGGTTTTTATGAGAAGCGAGGGAAGAGATTGCTGCCCCTTTGGCAATGATCTTTGTGTCCTCACTGTCCGCTGGAGTAGTACCAGATGATTGGAGGGTGGCAAATGTCATTCCCTTGTTCAAGAAAGGGAATAGGGATAATCCTGGGAATTATAGACGAGTCAGTCTTACTTCTGTGGTGGGCAAATTATTGGAGAGGATTCTGAGACATAGTATTTATGATTATTTGGGAAAGCACAGTTTGATTAGAAATAGTCAGCGCGGCTTTGTGAGGGATAGGTCATGCCTCACAAGCCTTATTGAATTCTTTGAGGATATGACAAAACACATTGATGAAGGTAAAGCAGTGGATGTGGTGTAAATGGATTTTAACAAGGCATTTGATAAGGTTCACCACAGTAGGCTCATTCAGAAAGTAAGGAGGCATGGGATTCAGGGAAATGGAAATTTGGCTTTCTGGATACAGAATCGGCTGTCCAATAGAAGACAGAGAGTGGTAGTAGATGGAAAGTATTCAGCCTGGAGCTCGGTGACCAGTGGTGTTCTGCAGGGACCTGCTCTGGGACCTCTGCTCTTTGTGACCTTTATAAATGACTTGGATGAGGAAGTGGAAGGGCGAGTTAGTAGGTTTGTCAATGACATGAAGGTTGGTGGAGTTGTGGACAGCATGGAGGGCTGTTGTAGGTTGCAATGGGACATTGACAGGATGCAGAGCTGGGCAAAGAAGTGGCAGATGGAATTCAACCCAGAAAACTGTTAAGTGATTCATTTTGGAATGTTGAATTTGAATGCAGAATACAGGGTTAATGGCAGGATTCTTGGCAGTGTGGAGGAACAGAGGGATCTTGGGGTCCACGACAATAGATCCCTCAAAATTGCCACCCAAGTTGACAGGGTTGTAAAGAAAGAATATGGTGTGTTGGCTTTCATTGGCGGGGGAATTGAGTTTAAGAGCCGTGAGTTATGCTGCAGCTCTACAAAACCCTGGTTAGACCACACTTGGAATATTGTGCTCATTTCTCTTCGCCTCATTATAGGAAGGATGTGGAAGCTTTAGAGAGGATGCAGAGGAGATTTACCAGGATGCTGCCTGGACTGGAGGGCAGGACTTATGGGGAAAGGTTGAGTGAGCTAGGGCTTTTTTCACTGGAGCGAAGAAGGATGAGAGGTGACTTGATAGAGATGTACATGATGATGAGAGGCATAGATAGAGTGGATGGTCAGAGACTTTTACCCAGGACGGAAATGACTATTATGAAGGGGCATAATTTTAAGGTGCTTGGAGGAAGGTAAAAGGGAGATGTCAGAGGTAGGTTCTTCACACAGAGAGTGGTGGGCGTGTGGAATGCGCTGCCGGCGGGGGTAGTGGAGTCAGATACATTTGCGACATTTATGCGACTCTTGGATAGGCACATGGGTGACAGTAGAATGTGAGGTATGCAAGGTAGTTTGATCTTAGAGTAAGATAATAGGTAGGTGCAACATCATGGGCCGAAGGGCCTGTAATGAGCTATCCTGTTCTATGTTCTATTTTCTATGTTCTAATCCCATAACTGTTGCAAGAACATGGTCATGAGTGAACTTTAGATGATGAGGTTGGTTCCATAATGGTGTCCTCAAAGAAAGTGCTCTCACTCACTGTCAGGCTTTTCCACCAGACTCCACAGATGATGTATTTGAGTTGAATATTTTCCGTCCACTACCACCCTTTGTCTTCTAAGGGTCAGCCGATTCTAAATCCAATCTGCCACATTTCCCCCATCCCATGCCTCCTTACCTTCTGCATGAGCCTATCATGGGGAACCTTATCAAACGCCTTACTTAAATCCATGTATACCACATCCACTGCTCCACCTTCATCCACGTGTTTGGTCACCTCTTCAATAAGGTTTGTGAGGCATGATCTACCCCTCACAAATCCATGCTGACTATCACGAATCAAACTGTGCCTTTCCAAGTGATCACAAATCCTATCTCTCAGAGCCCTTTCCAATAATTTGCTCACCACTGACATAAGACTAACTGGTCTGTAATTTCCAGGGTTATCCCTGTTCCCTTTTTTGAACAAGGGAATGATGTTTGCCTCTTTCCAATCTTCCGGCACTATACCCGTGGACAGTGAGGACAAAAAGATCATCGCCAAAGACCCTGCGATCTCGTCGCTCGCTTCCCATAGAATCCTTGGATAAATCCCATCAGGCCCGGGGGACTTATCTATCTTCAACTTCCTCAGAATTCCTAGCACATCTTCCTTACTAACATCAACCTCCTCTAGCCTACTAGCCTGTTTCACAACGCCCTCCTCTACAACTAGATCCCTCTCAGTTGTGAATACTGAAGAAAAGTATTCATTAAGGACCTCTCCTATCTCTTTAAGCTCTGTGCACAAATTCGCTTTACAATCCTTGATCGGCCCTACCCTTTCTCTGGTCATTCTCTCATTCCTCACGTACGTGTAAAAAGCCTTGGGGTTTTCCTTGATCTTATCTGCCAAGGTTTTCTCATGCCCCCTTATAGCTCTCCTAAGCCCTTTGTTCAGCTCCTTCCCGGCTAACTTGTATCCCTCTAGAGCCTTTTCCGTTCCTCTTTTCCTAAACCTTACATAAGCCTCCTTCTTCCTCTTAACCAGTCGTTCGACCTCTCTTGAGAACCATGGCTCCCTCACTCGACCGCATCTTCTCTGCCTGCAAGGGACAAACATATCGAGCACATGCAGTATGCATTCCTTAAACAATCTCCACATTTCTGTGGTGCTCTTCCCTGACAGCATCTGTTCCCAATTTATGCTACCCAGTTCTTACCTAACTGAATTGTAATTACCCTTCCTCCAATTGTAAACCTTACCCTGCCGTATGTACCTATCCTTATCCATGACTATCGTGAAAGAAACAGAGTTATGATAGCTACCACCAAAATGCTCTCCTACCAACAGGTCTAACACTTGGCCCGGTTCGTTGCCAAGCACCAAATCCAAAGTGGCCTCTCCTCGTGTTGGTCTATCTACATACTGTGTCAGGAATCCTTCCTGAATGCACTGGACAAAATCTGCTCCATCTAAACTATTACAACTAAAAAGTTTCCAATCAATATTTGGAAAGTTGAAGTCACCCATGAAGCATCTCATAGTTCTGAAGAAGGGTCACTGAACCTGAATGTTAACTCTGCTTTTTCGCTACAGGCACTGCCAGATGTGCTGAGTTTCTTAGCAATTTCTGTTTTTTCTTCAGAAGTAATTATTTGGCAGGGAAATGCTCTGAAATGTCCTAATAATGTAAAAGAAGGTACAACTGAAAATGGAAAAATCAAACTTATAATGCATTTTTGCATGCCAGCCAATTTTCTTTTTCACTGTGTCAACCTGCTTTGCATCAATGCCAAAGATCAGCCTTCTACCTGATTGTACATTATTTCCACTTGGTGTACCTTCCAGCTGCTTCCCAGCATTCAGTTGAATGATAATGACTGCCTCCATCTGAGTACCTAATTTAATACTCCATTTTAGGTGCACATTCAGTAGTTTACAGGCTATTTTTCCAGCACTGCCTATCCCTGATCCCTACTAATATCCTGGTATTCCCTATCACACCTGAAGGCAATGGTTTAAAATGAAGTACAGTACAGGGGCAAAACAGTTCCTAAGTGCTTTAACAGATATATGAAGATTATATGGCTAGATTACTACACTGCATTATGAGACAAACAGTCACCTGGTAATTTATTTTCCCGACTTGGGAAATTTGTACCTGAATGTGGCGGCTGAGGGGAGAAGAAGTCTCACTGTCTCCATTTCTATCTGGGGAAGCAAGTTCCAAAGACTCACTATTCTCTCAGAGAAAAGAAGATTCCTCTCTCCACCTTCACTGAAAGACCCTTTACTTTTAAACAGAGTCCCTGAACTTAGGTCTCCCCAACAAAGTGAAATATCCTTTTGTCACTCTTTCTGTCACAATCTTTTCGCTCCCATTTTTGTCAGGTGTACATATTTAGCAAGACATCATTGTTCTGCAAACTCACCTTAAAAAATGACCATTTTCATTCCTCTTTCAGTTCGTGGCAAGGGTTTGGGCTAGATTGGACAGAAACTCTGGAAGAAATGTGGTGGCGTCTGGATTCTAAGAAAGCTTGTCTCCAAAAATTAACACTTAAAAAAATACAATATTCCTCTAGCCTCCTCCTTCCCCAACTCTCCCTCATCATCACTATCTACGACAACTTATGCCATCCAAGGCATATACACATCCTCATATCCCCTCTTACGCCCCTACCAACTCAGTGCCTTCTTAAACCCATTACACTTTCCCTTTTCACTTACTATGCCAACACACCTCATATCCACAATTACCTATCCAAACACAAAAATGAATGTGTACCAATCCAAAAATAAGGTTCTGTTACTTAAAGTTCTACTTTGCAGACTACACATTATTGAGACCAGCACACCGTAAGGCAGTGACGCAATGGTAATGTTATTGGATAAGTATTGCAAAATCCCTGACAAATGCTCTGGAATTGGAATTCCTGGATTGGAATTGCAACACAGCAGATGGTGAAATTAGAATTCAATAAAAATCTGAAGTTAAAAGCTGGTCTAATGGCACCATATGTAGCCACAGTCAATTTTGTAAAAACCCGTCTTGTTATTTACAGAAGGAGATCTGCCCTCCTTCGCTGGTCGGGCTTATTTATGACTCCAGACTTATAGCAATTTGGTTGATATTTAACTGGCCTCTGAAATGGGCCTGACAAACCATTTAATTCAAGCAGTAATTTGGGATGAGCAATATATAGTGAATCAGCCAGCAATGCCTACATTCCATGAATAAATAAAAAGAACCCTCAATTCATAAAATCAAAATTTGACAGGTCTTTGGCATATTTGACATTTCTTGACAGGTTTGACACTTTCTTGACCGATCTTGACAGTTCTTTACAGATTTTAAAGCATGTTACAGGCCTGACAATTCCCAAGAGGTTATGGACCTTTTACAGACAATCTTCTGTACAGCTAATAATTGCAGTATACCTGATACCCCACCAAAGAATGCTTAACTCCATCGGTGTCTTGCCTACGACTCCATACACAGGAGTGCCTCAGTTCTCTATAAGGGTATCTCGGCTACCCAAAACAAATTCACCAAGCATAGACCTGGCGTAATCTCCACACACTGAGTTCCAGACATCATGAATTCCAGAATCTGATTTGAATGGATGCAGCAAATTATTTAAATGGGCAGTAGTCTCCTAAAACCGCGCATGCATGAGGCACAGCCTGCACTCCCCTATCCTCTCTCCTATCCCACCTGGCAATAACAGGAAATGTTGGGTTCGAGATGGGACTGAGGATTTCAAAAGTCTTTTGCTGTGATGCACTGACTGTCCATAGTGGTGAAAATCTCCACACATTACAGGCGCAGATATATAGTCAGATATTCGAAAAGTGTGAAAAAAGCAGGTAGTTGTGGTGGGCGACTTCAACTTTCCTCTTATTGACTGGGACTCCCTTTAGAGCCAGGGGCTCAGATGGAGAGCAATTTGTTAGATGTGACCAGGAGGGCTTTTTGACCCAGTATGTTGACAATCCAATCAGACAGGAGGCCATACTCGACTTGGTATTAAGGAAAGAGCCAGGATAGGTGATCAATGTTTCAGTAGGCAAGCATTTTGGGCTTAGTGACCTTAACTCCATAAGATTTCGAGTAGTCATGGACAAGGACAAGAGTGGACCTCGGGTGAGAGTACGTAATTGGGCAAGGGCCAATTACATCCAAATTAGACAGGAACTGGGGAATGTGGATTGGGAGCAGTTAGTTGAGGGTAAATCTACATCTGGCATGTGGGAGGCTTTTAAAGATCAGTTGATTAAAATTCAGGACACGCATGTCCCTGCAAAACTGCAGGATAGGAATGACAGGATTCAGGAACAATGGATGACAAGGGAAACTGTAAGCTTAATAAAAGGAAAATGGAAGCATATGACAGGTCTAGACAGCTACAAACTTACAAAACCCTTGAGGATATAGAGAAATTAGGAAGGAAGTTAAATGCAGAATTACGAAGGCTAAAATGGGCCATGAAATGTCTTCAGCAAACAGTGTCAAGGAGAATCCCAAGATTTTTTATGCATATATGAGAAGAAAGAGGGTAGCAAGGGATGGAGTAGGCCCCCTCAAGGAAAAAGAAGGGAAGTTCTGTGTGGAGCCACAGTAAGTGGGAGAGATCCCTCATTAAGTACTTTGCATCGATATTCACCAAGAAGGATTTGACTGGTGTTGAGGTCAGGGATGAGTTTGTGAATACTCCAGAGAATGTTAATACATTGAAGGTGAAAATTTTGGACTTCCTAAATTGCATTAAGGTAGACAAGTCCCTGGGGCCAAATGGGATCAATCCAGGGTTATAGCAAGAGGCAAGGGAAGAAATAGCTGGGACATTAGCAGATATCTCACATCCTCTTTGACCACAGGTGATTAGCCAATCTTGTTCCCTTGTTTAAGAAATGAAGCAAGGATAATCCAGGAAATTATAGGCCAGTGAGCCTGACACCTATGGTGGGGAAGCTCTTGGAGAAGTTACTGAGGGACAAGATATGTGCACATTTGGAAGAAAACAGACTAGTTAGTGACAGATAGCATGGTTTTTGTATGGGGAAGGTCATATCTCACCAACCTGATTGAATTTTTTGAAGGGGTAACAAGGATAATTGATGAGGGAAGGGCTGTGGATGTAGTTCATTTGGACTTCAGTAAGGCTTCAGTTGGATAAAGTCCCACAAGGCAGATTGGTACAAAAACTAAAATCACATGGGATTCTGTATGGGCTGGCTAATTGGATACAAAACTGGCTTGGCCATAGAAGACAGAGGGTAGCAGTGGAAGGGCGTTTCTAATAATGGAGACCGGCAACTAGTGGTGTTCCACAGGGATCAGTCTTAGGTCCTCTGTTGTTTGTAATATATGTAAATGATCTGGAGGAGAATGTGGATGATCTGATTAGTAAGTTTGCAAATAACAGGAAGATTGCGGGAGTTGCTGATAGTGCCAACGATTGTGAAAGGACACAACAGGATATAGATATAGCGGAGGCTTGGGGACCGCTTTGTGGAACACTTATGCTCGGTTCGCAACAAACAACTACACCTCCCAGTCGCGAACCATTTCAACTCCCCCTCCCATTCCTCAGACGACATGTCCATCCTGGGCCTCTTGCATTGCCACAATGATGCCACCCGAAGGCTACAGGAACAGCATCTCATATTTCGCTTGGGAACCCTGCAGCCCAAGGGTATAAATGTGGACTTCACAAGCTTCAAAATCTCCCCTCCCCCAATCGCATCCCAAAACCAGCCCAGCTCGTCCCCACCTCCCAAACCATTCCTCCCATCTCAAGCCCCACCCCCATCTCCTACCCACTAACCTCATCCCGCCTCCTTGACCTGTCCGTCCTCCCTGGACCGACTTATCCCCTCCCTAACTCCCCACCTACATTCACCTTTACTGGCTCCAACCCCACCTCTTTGACCTGTCTATCTCCTCTTCACCTATCTTCTCCTTTATCCATCATCTATCCGCCTCCCCCCTCCCTATTTATTTCAGAATCCCCTTCCCCTCTCCCATTTCGGAAGAAGCGTCTCGACCCGAGACGTCAGCTTTCCTGCTCCTCTGATGCTGCTTGGCCTGCTGTGTTCATCCAGCTCTACACCTTGTTATCTAGGGTATAGATAGAGCAGCAACTCGGGCACAGAAATGGCAGATGGAGTTTAAGACCATAAGGACATAAGGTATAGGAGCAGAAATTAGGCCATACGGCCCATCGAGTCTGTTCCGCCAATCAATCGTGGCTGATAAATTTCTCAACCCCATTCTCCCGCTTTCTCCCCATTACCCTTGATCCGCTTGATAATCAAGAACCTATTTATCTCAGCCTTAAATGTACTCAATGACCTGGCCTCCACAGCCTTCTGTGGCAGTGAATTCCATAGGTTCACCACTCTTTGGCTGAAGAAGTTTCTCCTTATCTCCGTTCTAAAAGGTCTTCCCTTTACTCTAAGGTTGTGCCCTCGGGTCCTAGTCTTTCCTACCAATGGAGTCATCTTCCCAACATCCACTCCGTCCAGGCCATTTAGTATTCTGTACGTTTCAATTAGATCCCCCCTCATCCTTCTAAACTCCAATGAATATAGTCCCAGAGTCCTCAAACATTCCTCATATGTTAAGCTGGGACCATTGTATGTTCTACTGAGTTACTGAGTAAGCTGCATCTATATTCTCTGGAGTGCAGAAGAATGAGAGGTGTTATCACTGAAACAGCTCGATTCTGAAGAGGTTTGACAGGGTAGATGCTGAGAGATTGTTTCTGCTCGTTGGGGAATCTACAACACGGGGTACAAATCTCAGAATAAGAGGCTGATGATTCAGGACTAAAATGAAAATGATTTCTTCGCTCAAAAGGTTGTGGTTGTATGGAATTTCTTTTACCTCAGAGTGCTGTGGAACCTATGGCATTGAATATATTTAAGGCTGGAATAGAGAGGTAGAACATATATGAACATAGACCATTCCTGGGACCATTCTCGTGAACCTCCTCTGAGCACGCTCCAGGGCCAGTACATCCTTCCTGAGACATGGGGCCCAAAACTGCACACAATGCTGCAAATGTGGCCTGACCAGACCCTTATAAAGCCTCAGTAGTATATCCCTGCTTTCATATTCAAGCCTTCTCAAAATAAATGCCAACATTGCATTTGCCTTCCTGACTACTGACGCAACCTACAAGTTTACCTTGAGAGAATCCTGGACTAGAACCCCCAAGTCTCTTCGCACTTCAGACTTCTGGATTTTCTCCCCATTTACAAAATAGTCCATGCTTTTATTCTTCTTACCAAAGTGTATGACCTCACACTTTCCCACGTTGTACTCCATCTGCCACTTCTTTGCCCACTCTCCTAACATGTCCAAATCCTTCTGCAGTCTCCCCACCTCCTCAGTACTACCTGTCCCTCCACCTATCTTTGTATCGTCTGCAAACTTTTGCAAATTCTTTACTCAGAGAGTAGTAAGGGCATGGAATGCCTTTCCTGCAGCAGTTGTAGACTCACCAACTTTAAGGGCATTTAAATGGTCGTTGGATAAACATATGGATGATAATGGAATAGTGTAGGTTAGCTGGGCTTCAGATTGGTTTCACAGGTCAGCGCAACATCGAGGGCCGCAGGGTCTGTACTGCGCTGTAATGTTCTATGTTCTATGATCTAAACTTAGCCGGAATGCCCACAGTTCCTTCATCTAGATCATTAATGTACAAAGTGAAAAGCTTTGGTCCCAACACTGACCCTTGCGAAATACCACTTGTCACCGGCTGCCATCCTGAGAAAGACCCCTTTATCCCCACTCTCTGCTTTCTGCCAGACAGCCAATCTTCTATCCATGCTAGCACCTTGCCTCTAACACCATGGGCCATTATCTTACTCAGCAGCCTCCTGTGCAGCACCCTTGTCAAAGGCCTTCTTGAAGACCAGGTAGATAACATCCATTGGCTCTCCTTGATCTACCCTGCTCGTTACTTCCTCAAAGAATTCCAGCAGATTTGTCAGGCATGGTCTTCCCTTGACGAAACCATGCTGACTTTGTCCACCTTCAGGCCAAGTTTTACTAGCACCTTTTCCTTGGTGATGGCCACCATACTCAGCTCTGCCCACTGACTCTCTTGAATTTTTGGGAGATTACTCGTGTCTTCCACCATGAAGACTGATGCAAAGTAATTATTCAGTTTCTCAGCCATTTCCTTGTTCCCCGCTGCTATCTCTCCACCGTTATTTACCAGTGGTCCAATGTCCACTTTTGCCTCTCTTTTGCCCTTTATATATCTAAAGAAACTCTCCCAGTCTTCATTAATATTACTGGCTAGCTTACCCTTATGCTTAATGTTCTCCCTCATTATTTCTTTTTTTGTTGCCCTCTGTTGGTCTTTGTAAGCTTCCCAGTCCTCTGGTTCCCCACTGCTCTTTGCAACATTATATGCTTTCTCTTTTGTTTTTATGCTATCCCTGACTTCCTTAGTCAGCCATGGTTGCCTCATCTTCCGTGTACCATGTTTCATTTTCCTCGGGATGAATTTTTGCTGCGTCTCCTGAATTACTCCCAGAAACTCCTGCCATTGCTGTTCCACTGTCTTTCCTGTTAGGCTCTTCTTCTGGTCAATTCTGCTCAGCTTCTCCCTCATACCTCTGTAATTGCCTTTATTCAGCTGTAAGACCGTTACCTCTGATTCTATCTTCTCCCTCTCAAATTGCAGAGTAAATTCTATCATCTTATGATCACTGCCTCCTAAGGGTTCCTTTGCCTTAAGCTCCCTTATCAAGTCTGCCTCATTGCACAACACTAAATCCAGTGTTGCCTGTTCCCTTGTGGGCTCCATCACGAGCTGCTCGAAAAAGCCATCTCGTAGACATTCCACAAACTCCTTTTCTTGCAATCCACTGCCAACCTGATTTTCCCAGTCCACCTGCATATTGAAATCCCCCATGATCACTGTGACTTTGCCTTTCTTAAACACCTTTTCTATCTCCTGATGTATCTTGCGCCCCAGCTCCTGACTACTGTTTGGAGGCCTGTACACAACTCTAACTATGGCTTTTTACCTTTGCGGTTCATCAATTCTACACACACAGATTCTACACCATCTGACCCTACTTTGTTTCTTCCTATTGATTTAATTTCATTTCTCACTAATAAGGCAACCCCACCCCCTCGGCCCACCTGCCTACCTTTTCTATAGGATGTATATCCTTGGATATTCAGTTCCCAATCCTGATCCCCTCACAGCCATGTCTCCATGATGCCTACCACGTCATACCTGCCAGTTTCAACCTGCATAACAAGCTCATTTACCTTATTCCTTATACTGTGTGCATTTAGATATAACACCTTCAGTCATGTATTAACCCTCTTTCTTCTCATTTTCATTTGTTTTTCCAGTGTTTGATTGCTAGCCCTTTCCAAACACTCTGTCCTATTTGTGTCTGCGCTGGAGATGTTAATAATCTCTCCTGAGCTCTCCTTCCCTGTAATTTCTTTCATAATTTTCCACGTAGTTGAATCCACCACTACAGATGTTAACCTGATGTTTTGTTTCCCACTGGGGCAAGTTTCACCATTCCCTTACCCCCAACTTTCTAGCTTAAAGTCCTATCGACCAGACAAATGTGAGGTGGTGCATTTTGGAAGATCAAATTTAGGTGTGAATTTTAATGTGGGTGTCAGAACCCTTAGGAATATTAGCATGCAGACGGACCTGGATGTGCAGGTCCCCAGTTCCGTAAAAGTGGCAACACAGGTGGCCAAGGTGAATCATAAGCCATATGGCATTCTTGCCTTCATTGGCAGGGGCATGGAGTACAAGAATTGACAAACCATATTGCAGCTATGTAAAACCCTTGTTCGGCTGCAATTGGAGTATTGTCTGCAGTTCTGGTCACCACACTATCAGAAGGACGCGGAAGGTTTGGAGACAGTACAGAAAAGGTTCACCAGGATGTAGGGGGCATTGGCAATGAGGCAAGGTTAAAAAGACTAGGATTGTTTTCACTGGAATGACAGCAGCTGAGAGGAGACCTGATAGAAGTCTACAAAATTATGTGAGGCATAGATAGGGTGGATAGTCAGAGGTTTTTTCCCAGGGTTGAAGTTTCAATTACAAGGGGGCACAGGTTTAAGGTGAGAGAGGGAAAGTTTAAGGGAGATGTGCAAGGGGAGTTTTTCACGCAGAGAGTGGTAGGACCCTGGAATGCACTGTGATAGAAGTAGGCATGTTGGCGACATTTAAGGGGCATCTAGGTGTTTACATGTATAGGGAGGGATCAGAGGGATCCAGACTGAGTCAGGGCAGGAGGTTTGTGTTTTAGTTTATTTAGAGCATGATGATCGGCACAGGCTTGGGCGGGGGCGGAGTGGGGTGGGGTGGGGGGGCAGTGTTGGGGGTGGGGTGCAAAGGGCCTGTTCCTGTGCTGTACATCTCTTTGTACATCTTGCCAAACCTAAAATGACTTAGTTATCACTTCTACTTGTTTCCTCTTAGCTAACCGATCTTTTATCCTTGTTAATATGATACTTTCAACTCCATGGGTTCTTATTCTGATGTGGCAACTTCTGAACTGCCACTAATATTCATAGAATTAAATGGTTTTGCCTCCTTATTCTTATTCACCGGAACGTATCTTTACCGAATGTTACCCAGTGTCACCTTAAGTGTCTGTCCTTGCATTACTACTGACCTATTCATTAATCTGACCTCTCAAAGCTAGAGTTTTAATAGGAGGTCTTTGAATAGAGAAGGAGTGGGAGACTGTTGTTCAAGAGGAAACATCTATTTTGAGATGCCTTTTCTGCAAATTATAAACATTTTCAATTAAAAGACGGACTTCATAGCTGTGCCATCAGTGTGAAGACAAACCATTCTGGCAGTCAACACTGCAGCTGGGCAAGTAAAGAAATCCTCAAAGTAAAGAAGGCCTGGAACACTGATTGTTTGGACTGCTGCCTTCATTACAGGTGGATGGCCTTTACAGATGGCGATGTCTTGTACAGGCTTGAAACTTCTAGTAAGCCTCTGATAGTAGGCCATTAACTCCCTCAGTTGGCCACCCACCGTTTGGAAATGATCTTGATCCTACCTCTGGGCAAAATGTTTTGAGGTTTGATGATGCTGACAAACCCGTATCCCAACTAGTGTCCCTCATTGGGAGAAAATCCTGCGATTGATTTCCCAATTTCGAAATGTTAACCTGTTTAGATTGTATTTCCCACCGTTAATAATACTTATAGAGGGAGTTTTGAATGTTGACAATAAAAAAAGTGTTACAGGGAAGAACAGTATAAACGAGAACTGCACGTCATATACAAGACTTTAAATGTACAGATCAATAACTGTGGTAGTCAAAATTTCAGAAAAACATCTTGCAAATTCTTTATTCTTTCATGGGATGTTGGTGTCACTGGCAAAGCCAACATTTGTTCCCCCTCCCTGTTTGTGCCTGGCCTGGGTAGCTTGCTATGCCATTGCAGTAGGCAATTAACAGTCAAACACATTGCTGTGGGTCTGGAGTCACATGTAGACCAGACTAGGTAAGGACGACAGATTTCCTTCCCTAAAAGACATTAGTGGACCAGTCTTTTATAATATAATATAATCATTTAGAAACAATCTAACTACTGCCTCTTGACATTCAATGGTACTAACATCACTGAATCCCCCACTATCAACATCTTTGGGGTTACCATCGACCAGAAATTCAGCTAGACTCATCACATAAACACAGTAGCTGCAAGAGCAGGTCCGAGGCTACTGCGGTGAATAACTCACCTCCTGACTTCCCAAAACCTTCCCAAGGGACAAGTCAGGAGTGGGACGGGATACTCCCCACTTGCCTGGATAAGTGCAGCCCCAACAACACTCAAGAAGTTGGCACCATCCAGGACAAAGCAGCCCGCTTGATTGGCACCACATCCACAAGCACCCACTCCCTCCACCGCCAACCTCAGTAGCTGTGGTCTGTACCACCTACAAGATGCACTACAGAAATTCACCAAAGATCCTCAGATAGCACCTTCCAAACCCATAACCATTTCGGTATAGAAGGTCAAGGGCAGCAGACACATGAGAATACCACCACCTTCAAGTTCTCTTCCAAGCCGCTCACCATCCTAACTTGGAAATATATTGCCATTCTTTCACTGTTGCTGGCTCAAAATCTGGGAATTCCCTCCTGAACAGCATTGTGGGTTAACTTGCCGGTGACAGGTGGTGTCCCGCAGGGTTCAGTGTTGGGGCCGCAGCTGTTCACTTTATATATTAATGATCTGGATGAAGGGACTGGGGACATTCTGGCGAAGTTTGCCGATGATACGAAGTTGGGTGGACAGGCAGGTAGTACGGAGGAGGTGGGGAGGCTGCAGAATGATTTAGACAGTTTAGGAGAGTGGCACAGGAAATGGCTGATGAAATTCAACGTGAGCAAAAGCGAGGTCTTGCACTTTGGAAAAAAGAATACAGGCATGGACTATTTTCTGAACGGTGAGAAAATTCATACAGCCGAAGTACAAAGGGATCTAGGAGTGCTAGTACAGGATTCTCTAAAGGTTAACTTGCAGGTTGAGTCCGTGATTAAGAAAGCAAATGGAATGTTGTCATTTATCTCAAGAGGGTTGGAATATGAAAGCAGCAATGTGCTTCTGAGACTTTATAAAGCTCTAGTTAGGCCCCATTTAGAATACTGTGTCCAATTTTGGGCCCCACACCTCAGGAAGGACATACTGGCACTGGAGCGTGTCCAGCGGAGATTCACACGGATGATCCCTGGAATGGCAGGCCTAACATACGATGAACGGCTGAGGATCCTGGGATTGTATTCATTAGAGTTTAGAAGGTTGAGGGGAGATCTAATAGAAACTTACAAGATAATGCATGGCTTAGAAAGGGTGGACGCTGGGAAGTTGTTTCCGTTAGGTGGGGAGACTAGGACCCGTGGGCACAGCCTTAGAATTAGAGGGGGTCAATTTAGAACGGAAATGAGGAGACATTTCTTCAGCCAGAGAGTGGTGGGCCTGGCCGGGGCGTTGAATGTCTTCAAGGCAGAGATTGATAAATTCTTGATCTCGCAAGGAATCAAGGGCTACGGGGAGAGTGCGGGTAAGTGGAGTTGAAATGCCCATCAGCCATGATTAAATGGCAGAGTGGACTCGATGGGCCGAATGGCCTTACTTCCACTCCTATGTCTTATGGTCCAACTCACAACAGGTGGATTTCAGCACTTGAAGAAGGCACCTCATGACCACCTTCTCAAGGGCAACTAGGGACAGGCAATAAATGCTGGCCCAGCTAGCAATGCCCATTTCCTATGAATGAATGTCTCCCAAAGGCTTCAGTAAAAAAAATTCTAAATGAAGCAAAGAATCCATTATTAGTTACAGTATTCTCCTCAAAACCTTGAAAAAGCAATATTTTCCTGAACACTTGAGTAGGAAAATCAAAATAAAACTTGTTACCTATTTGGATACTGACCAAAGTACAATGTCCTGTTTGTTGCTCACTTATTCTTCCTATGAAATGGAATGAGTGCACCTTAAAAATGTCTATCATGCTCTATGCCCAATAAGACTTCTTTAAGGCTCAGTCAAAGAGGAACAATACTTCCTTGAAATAACTGCAAAAAGATTCACATCATCTTAACAGCACAATTAATAATTTGAACTAAGTTTTTTAAATAACCCCTTGATTAAAGAACTCTCTAAGTTGGAAACAAGTATTATCCTACATGTTATACTTACAAGTTTTTTGATCAGGTGGTGGAGCAGGTGGAGTGGGTGGTGGAGTTGGAGGACGAGGAGGTTTCTGAACAATTGCATGACCTAAAAATGCCGGATGTGAATATTCAGCGTTGAAGTTTTCCAACACTGACGTATCCACTGGTACCTGGAGGAAACAAAGCAGTTTCTCAACAACTTGTCATTAACGTTTACTTTGTTGAGTACATAAACACAGGAAGGAAAAGGACAGGGAAGGGAACAAAAATAGATGAGAGGATACGCAATAGGGAGCACAGAGAAATGCAAGGGATAAAACAGTGCACACAAGAGAGATAGAATTGTTCAGAAGAAAAACCAGTCAAAATCATTCGCATTATAAATAGAGGCATAAAATATTGCAAAAATGAAGTTATAGTAAACCGTTATGAAATCAATGCTTGGGTCTCAGCAGAAATATTGTGTCTACTTCTGGGCACTGCAATTTGGGAAAGATGTCACAATCTTAAGTCGAGAGGTTTAGAGAAGACTCACCAGCAAGTTATAACGAACTTCAGTTTTGTCAAGATGCTAGAGGGGTTTGTTACTCCATAAAACAGAGACTGTTAAAGTGAGGATTTGAAACGCCCTTACAATACCACTACTTTTTCCTTGAAGGTGTTCCACAAACACTGCATTCTGACTAAACAAAAAAACCCCTAAGAACTGCAGATACTGGAAATCCAAATCAAAAAAACAGTAATTGTTGGAGAAACTCAGTTGGTCTGGCAGCATCTGTAAAGAGAAAGCAGAGTTAACATTTCAGGTCATTGAATTGCCAATCCATTACCATTGCTAATCCTTGCTAATCATTTCTCTTTCACACGTCAACCAAAGCTTTTAAAGTTACAAAAAAATAGGAACTGCAAATGCTGGAAATCAGAAACAGACAAAGAAAAATCACTGGAAAATCTCAGCAGGCCTGGCAGCATCTGTGGAGAGAAAGCAGAGTTAATGTTTCAGGCCCAGTGACCCTTCTTCAGAACTGATGGTAGCTGCGAAAACCTGATCAAAATAAATATGCTGAAGATGGGGAAGGGGAGGGAGAAGGGGTAAATGATAGGTGGAGATTGAGCCTAAAGAGAGAAAAATACAATTTGGCAGACAAAGGAATGGTTAAAGGTTAGTCTGGGAGAATGAATAGTTGCTAATAGGCACCATTAATGGCTGAAATTTTTTTTTTGGTAGCTGCCCATCTACTGAAAAGGTCTGGTGTGTGGGGATTTGGGTAAGGACAGGAGAGAAGGTGCTCAGTCCCCAGAATGCTTGAACTCAGTACTGAGTTCTGAAGGCTGCTGGGTCCACATGTGGAAATTGAGGTGCTGTTCTTCCAGCTTGCGCTGAGCTTTGCTGGAGCACTGCAGCAAGCCCGAGACAGAGGTGTGGCCAAGGTACACGGTGGGGTGTTGAAATGTCAGGCAACAGGAAGCTCAGATCATTTTTGCAGACAGAATGTGGGTATCCTGCAAAGTGGTTGCCCAGTCTGTGCTTCATTTCTCCAATGTAGAGGAGACCACATTGTGAGCAGCGGATACGATAGACTAGATTGAGTGAGGGGAAGGTAAATTGCAGCTTCTCCAGGAATATGTGTCTGGAGCCTTGGATAGTGAGGAGGGAGGAAGTAAATGGGCCAGTGTTACACCTTCTGTGATGACATGGAAAGATGCCATGGGGCTTTGGGGAGGTGCTGAGAGTGGAGGAGGAGTGGACCATGGTAGCTACAGTCCCTGTGGAAGGCTGACAAGGGAGGGGTGGGGATTATGTATCTGTTGGTGGCATCCTGCTGGAGGTGGTAGAAATCTTAGAATCATAGAAGTCCTACAGTGTGAAAGCAGACCATTTGGCCCATCGAGTCCAAACAGAACTTCTGAAGAGCATCCCATCCAGATCCAGCCCTCCTGCCCATCCCTGTGAGTCTGCATTTCCATAGCTAATCTACCAAGTCTGCACATCTTTGGACTGTGGGAGGAAACTGAAGCACCTGGCGGAAACCCACGCAGACACAGGGAGAATGTGCAAACTTCACACAGACAGTCACCCGAGGCTAGAATCGAACCTGGTGCTGTTAGGCAGTAGTGCGAAGCACTGAGCACTGAGCCAATGTGTCACCCAAACGGTGGCTAACGATCCTTTGGATGTGGATACTGGTGTGTTGGTAGGTTAGGACAAGGGGGATCCTATCCCTGTTGTGGGACAGAAGGAAAGGGGTGAGGATCGAAGATGGTTCGGACACTACTGAAGGCCCTGTCAATCAAACTAGAAGGTGGATGAAGGTGAAAGCAGGGTGGAAACTGGAAGTGAAATTGATAAACTTTTCCGATTCTAGATGAGAGTTGGAAGCAGCAGCAATGATGTCATCAATATACCAGAGAAAGAGTTGTGGGTGGGGGCTGGAATAAGGAATGTTGCACATACCCCACAAAGAGACAGGCATAACTGGGGCCCATGTGGGTACCCATACCCATCCCTTGGACCTGAAGGAGGAGAGAGGAGTTAAATGAGAAGTTTTTCAATGTGAGGATGTGGGAGGTGGAGGATGGTGATGGTTCACGCCTTTTTACCAGGAAGAAGCAGAAAGCTCTGGCATCATGCTAATAGTGCAATGGGATCATGCGTCCATGGTGAACAGGAGGCGATTGCGGCCTACGAAGTGGAAATTCTGAAACTCACATAAAGCATCAGAAGAATTGCAGATGTAAGTGGGAAGGGACTGGACAAAGGGAGAAAAAACCTGTGTCAAGATAAGAAGAGATGAATTCTGTACAGCAGGAACAGGCAGAGACAATGGGTCTGCTGGAGCAGTCTTGTTTGTGGATTTTGGGGAGGAGGTAGAATTGGGCTGTGCAGGGTTGGGAGGTTACGAGTTTGCAGGTAGTGGGTTGGGGGGGTGGTGGTTCACAAGCTGAAATGAGATTAGTGACCATTGTGAACACAATAGCCTGGCGTTCAATGGCTGGGTCATGGTCCAGGTGGAGAGAGTAGGAGGTGTGCAAGAGCTGGCGCTTAGCCTTTGCAATGTACAGGTCAGGACACCAGACAACAACAGTACCACCCTTGTTGGCAGGCTTGATTACAAAGTCAGGGTTGGTCCTGAGAGCACAAAGCTTTTAGAGTGCTCCCTTTTTAAATCCACTCATGGGACATGGGCATTGCTGGCTGGCCATTGTTGCATATTCCTAGTTGCCCTTGAACTGAGTGCCTTCTAGGCCATTTCAGAGGGCAGCTGAGAGTCAACCACATTGCTGTGGGTCTAGAGTCACATGTAGACCCAAAACACTTCGGGATGGCAGATTCCCTTCCCTGAAGGACATTCGTATGATCCAGATGGGTGTTCCAACAATTCATGGTCATCATTAGTTCTTAATTCCAGATTTTATTTTCTGATTGAATTCAGGATTTGAACCTGGGCCCCCAGAACATTAACAACAGGAATAGAAACAAATTTTGCTGGAAAAACTCAGCAGGTCTGGCAGAATCTGTGAAGAAAAATCAGAGTTAACATTTTGGATCCGGTGACCCTTCCTCAGAATTGATTTACAGCATTCACAGTTCTTTCGGTTTTTATTTCCCACAGAAATTTCTAGATTCTGAATTTCTGAATTAATAGTCCAGTGATAATACCACGAGGCTATTATCTCCCTTTGCTTGCATTCATTTTCACTTTTCCCTTTCTTTATCAGTTTCTAGTTCCTCTTTTTCTGAGTCCTAAATTAGTCCCAATACTCAGGCTGATCGCTATTTTTGAGCTTCTTAAAATCTACTTCTTTTGATCCACTACAATCTTTAATTTATTTTGCTAACTTCTTTCATTAACAATTGTTGATTCACCCTTCCCTTTGGGTATTTGTGCTTTAGAGGAATGCCCTGATGACTGCAAGATGCAAATCTTTGACAAAACATGTTGTTTCTCCAGTGATACTCAATACTTTTATTTGTATATTGCCTCTACCAGTCAGGATCCACTTGCCAACCAATCAGTACCCTCCTCTCATGCAGTATTAATGTGTGATTTCCCCTGAACTGGTTATTCTTGTGATATATCTTCATCACTGCAAGATGAAAAGGTTCAACAAAATATGTTTTTTTCAGCAATACTCAGGTGTGGTACCACCAAATGACTACTTATAAATACATAAATATTAAATGTTGTACTTAGGCAGAACCTCAGAAGATAGAGCCATTTATTTTAAGTTCAAAACCTGGATATAGTTCATGCAACAAATACCGAAAAATATAATACTCATGAACACCATGTATTTTTGTCTCAATGTTTTCATTAGCTTTCGTGAAGGCCTTGAAAAATCCATGCAATTCAACTTGTGGAGAAAAGTCATAAGAATAAATTAAATTACAAGAAGCATGCAGTTAATTTTGGTTTTGATGCAGAAGTTCAATTCCTGTTACGTAATGTTCAATGCAACTTTATTTTAGATATTCCATTGTGCCTTTATCATTTCTGCCAAAGTTTTGATACCTATATAAACTAACCTTCAATTTACAATTAGATTGTACAAATAAATAAAACAGATATTACCTTTGCTACCATATGACCATAAAAAACTGGGGAATGTTTGCTGGGGTCATACTGAGATATTTCAGTGGACACAGATGCTGTATCCGGAGTTGAATCCTCTAAAAAATGAGAGCTGATTGCTTCAAACTCTATAAAAGCACAGGAAGGGAGCATTTATTTAACATTCTACATTTCCTGAATGCTTTGACTTTATTGACAAAAATAATTCTGAAACGTATTCAAGAATTTGACAATTGCATACGATTAGAATTACTTAGGTTTTCTTATATCAGTTCATTGCAACAGACAATCACTTCAGTTGTAATAATTATCATCATAAAGATAGATTTAAAATCTAAAACAAAAATAGAAAATGCAGATAACACAGAACATCTACAAAGATAAAGGTTAGCAATTTGTCTTAACATTTTGCTTGAAGTAAAAAAATAACCCTAACCCTAGCCCTAACCCTAACCCTGACCCTATCGCAACATCTGATTGGAAAAGCTGTAGTTCCTTCTCTCTTTTATTTCCCTAACTTCATTGAACTCTTCTTTCCAATTTCCACATTGAAGATAAGTTCCACCAGTTAACACGAGCTGTCATCTCACAGATGACCATAGAATATATTCCCATCAATTTTTAATTTACTCTAACTTTTCAGATTTTAAAAACATTATTAAAATCATGAATTTAGTTTTTATGACTAGCAGTTCATATAGCATTTATATTTATGATAATGTACAATTTCAGGAACAGTCCACATATTATGTTTATTGTACAAATCTCAGCCCCCCGACGTGTCTTTTCCACCACCTACAAGGCACAAACAGAAATGTGATCAAACACACTCTAATTGCCTGGAGGAGTACACTGCAACTACACTCCAGGAGCTCAACATCGAGGACAAAACAGTCCACTTGATCAGCAACAAATCAGCCACTGCCACTATGGGCATGGAGTGATGGCAGTGTACACTATCAACAGCAGGCACTTCAGAAATATACAAGACTTCTATGGTACCTTACAAATTTTCAACACCTAAAAAGACCAAAAGTAGCAGATGCATAAGAACTTCTCCAAGTCCATTACAGCAGGATGTAGATCGGTTGGTGTCTTGGGCAGAGAGATGGTAGATGGAGTTTAATCTGGAAAAATGTGAGGTAATGCATTTTGGAAGGTCTAATCCAGATGGAAAATATACAGTAAATGGCAGAACCCTTAAGAGTACTGACAGGCAGAAGGATGTGGGTGTACAGGTACACATGTCACTGAAAGTGGCAATGCAGGTGGAAAAGATAGTCAACAAGGCATATGGCATGCTTGCCTTCATTGGCCGGGGCATTGAGTTTAAAAGTTGGCAATTTTGCAGCTTTATAGAACTGTAGTTAGGCCGCATTTGGAATATTGTGTTCAATTCCGGTTGCCACACTACCAGAAGGATGTGGTGGCTTTGCAGAGGGTACAGAAAAGATTTACCGGGATGTTGCCTGGTATGGTGGACATTAGCTATGAGAAGAGGTTGGAGAAACTTGGGTTGTTCTCACTGGAACGATGGAAGTTGAGGGGCAACCTGATAGAGGCTACAAGATCATGAAGGGCAGTCAGAAGCTTTTTCCCAGGGTGGAAGAGTTGGTTACCAGGGGCCATGGGTTTAAGGTGCGAGGGGCAAGGTATAAAGGTGATGTACGAGGCAAGTTTTTTACACAGAGGGTAGTGGGTGCCTGGAACTCGCAGCTGGAGGAGGTAGTGGATGCAGATACCACTGTGACTTTTAAAGGGTGTCTTGACAAATATATATGAGTAGGATGGAAATAGAGGGATACGGTCCCCAGAAGGGTAGGGGGTTTTAGTTGTGATGGGCAGCATGTCAGTGCAAGCTTGGAGGGCCGAAGGGCCTATTCCTGTACTGTAACTTTCTTTGTTCTTTGTTCTTAATATCCTGACTTGAACATAAATGGGCATCCTTTTACTGTGGCTAACTCAAAATCCTGGAACTCCTAACCAAGCAGCATTCTAGGAGCAGTTTAAGAGGACTCACTACCAATGTGCATTTTCAAAAAAATTCATTCACAGGACGATGTCATCAATGGTTAGACCAGCATTTATTGCCCATCCCTAATTGCCCAGAGGACAGTTTAAGAGTGAATCACATTGGCTTTGGGTCAGAAGTCACATGTACTTCAGATTGGGTAAGAATGGCAGTTTCCTTCCCTAAAGGGGAATAATGAATTCATGGCCGTCATTAGACTCTTAATTACAGACTTTTATTGAATTCATATTCCACCATCTGCCATGGCAGGATTTGAACCCAGGTCCCCAGAATATTACCTGGATCTCTGGATTAACAGTCTAGTGACATATCACTTGGTTGTCTCCTCCACCACATCTAAGTCACAGTAGATGTATTAAAATACACATGCATTTTGTTTTTTTTTTGTAGGTTTAGGAATTAAACTTAAAAGTTAGGTTGAAAATGGGATAGATGCATTTGAAGCACCTTGAAATCTAGTGCACTTAAAAGTTTGGGGCTATGTTACTTTAAGAGGTTAACCATGAGACAGGTTGCATCAGATAGGATCAGAAACGGAAGGTGGATCTGCTGAGCTAGAACTGTGATATGTACACTCCTTGCAATAATGACAGCCCATACAGATGTGTTTTGGAAGTTAAAGCCACATTCATTAAAAATATAAGCGAACACTGTAAGGCTGTAAAAACCTATTTACTTTGTCTGATTAAAGATGAAATTCTAACTGAGAGATACGTAACCTAAAACTTAGGTTAAACATAGTTCAGAACAGGCTACATTGTTATGGAACAAAAACAGAAAATGCTCGAGAAACTCGATGGGTCTGGTAGTATCTATGGTGAGGGAAAGAGTTTATGTTTCTAGTCCAGTGACCCTTCTTCAGAACCCCAAAATTCTTATGGAGATGGGTGGAGCTCAAGATGGTTGTCAGGTTTCAACTTGTTTGGATGTTTGCAAAATCACAAAGCTTTTTAAAATTATTTGTTCAGGGGATGCAAGCATCTTTCACTAGAGCAGCAATTATTGCTTATCCCAAATTGTCCTTGAGAAGGTGGGCTGATGAAGTCCACATGGTGTAGGTACACCCATGATGCTGTTAGGAAGGCAACTCCAGGATTTTGATCCAGCAACAATGAAGGAACAGCAATATATGGTTTGCAGGAGAACGTGCAGGTCATGGTGTTCCCCTACCCTTGTACTTCTAGGGAGTAAGAGGTTGTGAGTTTTGAAGGTGCTTTTAAAGAAGCCTTGGTGAGATGCAATTGGGTTTATTAGTGTTTGTATGATCATTGGATCACTTGCCTCAGAGACGCAACAGAAAATGAGCTGCTCCTGTAGCAGTATGGTACAGCAATCACTTACACAATCAATTGTCTTCAAAAAGGTTGTCCTTTGAAATGAGGAACTCCTCTACTACTTGGGCTCGTCATGTAGCCAGAATGTCCGACATTTGCTTATTAAAGCAAATTTTCTGTGGCGAACTTGAGTATGGGATGTGCTCTCATAGTGGCCAAAAGGAACCTCTGAAGGCTGAATTTATAAGTTTTGATGTTCACTTAAAGTTCTGGAAGAAACTTGCTGCCCTAACTCGATCAAATGAAAAACGGGTCAAAAACAAGCACCTATCAGAAACAGAGTAAAATGCAAGTACAGGAACTGCCGAACTAGCAAAATTCAACCAAAACTCACTTGTCCACAGTATCCTGTCCTATTTGTAGCAACTTTCTTTGGGTGCAAACTGGGCGTAGTAAATCACCTATGATTCCACCAAAGCCCCAATGATGAATATAGTCACCTTGTCCTGAAGAGGTCCTCCCATTTACTTCATTACAAGGGACAGCAAAATCACAAAGCTTTTTAAACCTGCACGCTTCCTGGCATGTTAACTTACTAGCATTAAAGTTATCAAATTCCCACAAGATTCATAGGTGACAACATTTGAAAAAAAACATCAGACATCCTTCCAATGATGGTCCCTGACAGCTGGTCTCAAATTGTAAAGTGTAATATTAGTTAAACAATGTACCTGATCAAAGACAACATTTCAGCCATCATGTCCACTATGGCTAAAGAACTGTTGGCTCAAGGGTTTATGTTTCGAAGTTCACATTATCAAAAACAAGATTGGAGCTTATCATTACCTTTTCTGCGCCAATGACCAACGCACGGTTTGCAATGTTCTGGCTTCCAACCCACTTTGGAGCCTTGACTTTTTAAAATATCAACTGGTTCAGAGACATTATTGCACACATCTGGAACGGATAGGACTTGAACCCATGTCTCCTGGTCCAGAGGTAAGGATACTTCTACTGCACCACAAGAGACCCCTTCCCTGTAGGAACCGTGATTTTTAAAAAAATCTGCAACAGTGGCATTTGAACCTATTTTGCCAGAACATCAGCCTGGTGTTCTTGATTACTAGTTTGGTAACTTAGCCACCATGCTGCCACCACTACCCTCTGCTGATATTTTCCAATCAACCTGTTTAGGGATGTTTTTACAGAACTCTGGAGTAGGTAGGACTTGAACCCAGGCCTCCTGGGCCAAAGATTGGGACACTATCACTGTGCCACGAGACCCCCAACCCCCAGAACCTTGATTAGAAATGGTCAAGATTAGGCTCAGTTTTTGATAATCCACAATCTCCTAAAGTGTTTGAAACAATGACCGAACACATGCTGGAAGACTTTGACAATTTCCCAAAATCATTCTGGAGCTGCGAAAATATGCAAAGACTGTTTGATTCGATATAGAAAATCATTCAACTAGCTCTGTGATTTAATGCATTTTTTTTTCAGACAGATGCTGCAGCATTTCTGGAGACTGTTCCAATGCCCAAGGATATTTTGCATGTCATTCTCATCAGACCCTGTGGTTTGATTACAAATGGACAGAATGATTAAGACACTAAAATTGTAAATAGCTGCATCTTGTAAGCATTTTAACTGGAATTGTTGCTGGCAATTACCAATCAGGGATGTTGCTGCACACTTTCCAATGTGCAATGTTTTCTGCTTCATTCAAAACGGATAGGATTAATTACAGCATGGGGTCATACTACTTTATATTCTAATTAAACCAGGACCATTAAATTCCAAAATGGCCAAAACACATATCAATGGAATAATTCATGACAAGGGGAAGCTCATAATGAAAGGCTCCACTGAGGGAGGTAGTAGGGCAGTATTAATTAATATGAAAGATTAATATAAAAATTAAGACCTTTTTGAAATGAGAGAAGCCTTATTTGTTTCATACAGTTTAGGAAGGGTGGGGGGATTGAGTAGTAATGTAAACATTCCCTGTATGCTATTAATCTTGTCAGACAATTTCCCAGAAAGAATCAACCTTAGCATAATCCAACATCAGGGTGGTGGGAACTGCTTTCAAAAGCTATTTCCACTGGTTGAAAAAGTTAATTTTTTTTCTTATCCAATCTTCTCTAATAAGATCTCTTACCACTACAACACCTTCTCTCCTATCACTGACGAAAAGCTCACTGGTCTGTAATTTCCCAGATTATTCCTGTTGCCCGTCTTAAACGAAAGAACAACATTGGCTACTCTCTAGCACTCGAGACCTCTCCTGTGACTAAGCAGGATACAAAGATTTCATACAAGGGCCCACATTTACCTCATCTATCTCCCACAGTATTCTGGCTTAGATCTCATCAGGTTCTGGGGACTTGTCTACCTTAATGCTATTCAAAACACCCAACACCACTTCCCTTTTCATATCGACATCCCGTAGAATATCAACATACCCTCTGCAGGCTCATGTCATTCTCCTTTGTGGATACCAGCACAAAATATTCATTAATGACCTCACTCACTTCCTCTAGCTCCATGCATAAATTCCCTCCTTTGTCTTTGAGTGCACATACCCTTTCCCTAGCTGCCCTCTTGCTCCTTATATATATACAAAACACCTTGGGATTTTCCTTAATCTTGCTTGCCAAGGACATTTCATGGCCCCTTTTAGTCCTCCTAACTTCTTATTTAAGTTCTTTCCCGTTTTATTTATATTCTTCGAGGGATCTGTTTCGTTAACCTTATGTATGCCTCATTTTTCTTTTTGACTAAACTCTCAATTTCATTTGTCATCCAGGGTTATTGGATCTTGCTCTCCTTATCCTTAATTTTCACAGGAACATGTTTGTCCTGAATTCTAATCAACTGGTCTTTAAAAGGATTAGGTCAGTTACTTGTCCAGTTGTTGCCTTATAGCAAATCTGCACCTCTTGAAAGCGTTATTTATAATTAATCAGTCATGTTATCAGCTTTAAGAAACACTGTACTGTACATCTATATTAAATCTTGAATCTTTCTGCAAAAAAAGTGTTCCCCAATATTTCTGGCATTATGTCCTCCTTTGTGAACACACAGCAAAGTATGAATTTGGTCGCTGTGAGCTTGCACTCATGGTCTATTTTCCCTTTCCTAATCAATCCCTTTGTCCTCCTTTTCTGAATTCTAAAGTGCTCCCACTCCTCAGATCTGTTGGTTTTTTTGGATCTATTACAATCTCTAATTTTCTTTGTAAGCATATGGTTTGGCCAGCTTTCCTGTTTTACTTTTGTGCCAGATAGAAATGAACAATTGTTGCAGTTCACCCAAGAGCTCTTTGACTGTTTGCTACTGTCATTCTTTGAAGTAACCTTTCCCAATCTACCAAAGCCAATACATGCCTCATACTACTGTGGTTTCCTCTATTTATAGAGGAATTGTATCTCTTGTTAAGCGGAAGAGGGAGGCTTATGTGACATTGAGACGAGATGGTTCAGATGAGGCAATGGAGAGTTACAGATTAGCTAGGAAGGATTTAAAGAGACAGTTAAGAAGAGCAACGAGGGGACATGAGCAGTCATTAGCAGGTAGAATTAAGGAGAACCCTAAAGCTTTCTATAGGTATGTGGGGAATAAAAGGATGACTAGGGTAAGAATAGGGCCAGTCAAAGACAGAAGTGGGAAGTTGTGTGTGGACCCTGTGGAGATCGGAGAGGTGCTAAACAAATATTTCTCATCTGTTTTCACTCGGGAAAAGGAGAATATTGTAGAGGAGAAGACTGAGATACGGGCTATGAGACTTGAAAGGATTGAGGTTAGTAAGGAGGAGGTGTTAGCAATCCTAGAAGGTGTGAAGGTAGGTAAATCCCCTGGGCTGGATGGGATTTTTCCGAGGATTCTCTGGGAAGCTAGGGAGGAGATGGCGGAGCCTTTGGCCTTGATCTTTGAGTCGTCATTGTCTACAGGTTTAGTACCAGAGGACTGGAGGATTACAAATGTTGTGCCCTTGTTCAAGAAGGGCAGTAGAGATGACCCAGGTAATTATAGACCAGTGAGCCTTACATCTGTTGTAGGAAAAGTTTTGGAAAGGATTATAAGAGATAGGATTTATAATCATCCAGCAAGCAACAATTTGATTGGAGATGGTCAACATGGATTCGTCAAGGGCAGGTTGTGTCTCACAAACCTCATTGAGTTTTTTGAGAAGGTGACCAAGCATGTGGATGAGGGTAGGGCAGTTGACATGGTGTACATGGACTTCAGTAAAGCCTTTGATAAGGTTCCACATGGTAGGCTATTGGAGAAAATGCGGAGGCATGGGATTGAGGGAGATTTAGCAGTTTGGATTAGAAACTGGCTTTCTGAAAGAAGGCAACGAGTGGTGGTTGATGGAAAATATTCAGCCTGGAGTCCGGTTACTAGTGGTGTGCCACAAGGATCTGTTTTGGGACCACTGCTGTTTGTCATTTTTAGAAATGACTTGGACGCAGACATAGGTGGATGGGTTAGTAAGTTTGCAGATGACACTGAAGTCGGTGGAGTGGTGGACAGTGTGGAAGAATGTTGCAGGTTGCAGGGAGACTTGGATAAACTGAAGAATTGGGCTGAAAGGTGGCAAATGGAGTTCAATGCAGATAAATGTGAGGTGATGCACTTTGGGAAGAATAATATGAAGGCAGAATACTGGGTCAATGGAAAGATTCTTGGTAGTGTGGATGTGCAGAGGGATCTTGGTGTCCAGGTACATAGATCCCTGAAAGTTGCCATCCAGGTTGATAGTGCTGTTAAGAAGGCATACGGTGTGTTAGGTTTCATTGGTAGAGGGATTGAGTTCCGGAGCCGTGATGTCATGCTGCAACTGTACAAAACGCTAGTGCGGCCTCATTTGGAATATTGCGTACAGTTCTGGTCGCCCCGTTACAGGAAGGATGTGGAAGCATTGGAAAAGGTGCAGAGGAGACTTACCAGGATGTTGCCTGGTCTGGAGCGAAGGTCTTATGAGGAAAGGCTGAGGGACTTAGGTCTGTTCTCATTGGAGAGAAGAAGGCTAAGAGGGGATTTAATAGGGACATACAAAATGATCAGAGGATTAGATAGGGTGGACAGTGAGAGTCTTTTTCCTAGGATGATGACATCGGCTAGTACGAGGGGGCATAGCTGCAAATTGAGGGGTGATAGATTTAAGACAGATGTCAGAGGCAGGTTCTTTACTCAGAGAGTGGTAAGGGCGTGGAATGCCCTGCCTGCCAATGTAGTTAACTCAGCCACATTAGGGGCATTTAAACAGTCCTTGGATAAGCATATGGATGATGATGGGATAGTGTAGGGGGATGGGCTTAGATTAGTTCACAGGTCGGCGCAACATCGAGGGCCGAAGGGCCTGTTCTGCGCTGTATTGTTCTATGTTCTATGTTCTATATTCAGGACCCAGTTGCAGAATCAACTGTGTCATTCTCCATCTTACTGAGGTATTCTATCATATTATGATCGCTCATCCCCAAGGTGTCTTGCATAACTAGACAGCCAAATCTTCCTTTTTCATTATACAATTCCCAGTCTAAGACGTCTTGTTCTCTGAAATAAAATAAAGAACTCCAGATGCTGTAGATCTGAAACAAAAACTGAAATTGCTAGTGAAACCGAGCAAGTCTGGCAACAACTGTGGAGAGAAAGCAAAGTTAATGTTTCGAGTCCGATGGCCTTTCTTCAGAACTCATTGTGATCCAGTCTGAAGAAGGATCACTGGATTTGAAATGTTAACTCTGTTTTCTCTCTGCAGATGCTGTTTGGCCTGTTCTCTAGTTAGTTTCTCAATGTATTGATCCAGAAAACCATTCCATACACACTTCAAGTGTTCTTCCTCTATGTTATTGTTGTTCATAGAAACATAAAAGATAGGAGCAGGAGGAGGCCATTTAGCCCTTCGAGGCTGCTCTCCATTCTTCATGATCATGGCTGATTGTCCAACTCAATAGCCTAATCCTGCTTTCTCCCCATAACCTTTGATCCTATTCATCCCAAGTGCTATATCTAGCCGCCTCTTGAATACATTCAATGTTTTGGCATCAACTACTTCCTGTGCTAATGAATTCCACAGGCTCACCACTCTTTGCGAGAAGAAATGTCTCCTTATCTCTGTCCTAAATCGCCTACCCTGAATCCTCATACTGTAACCCCCGGTTCTGGATAAACCCACCATCGGGAACATCCTCCCTGCATCTATCCTCTCCAGTCCTGTTAGGATTTTATAATTCTCTATGAGATCCCCGTCTCATTCGCCTGAACTCTAGTGAAGACAATCCCAAACTAGTCAATCTCTCCTCATATGTCAGACCCGCCATGGAACATAAAACATAGAACAGTACAGCACAGTACAGGCCCTTCAGCCCACGATGTTGTGCCAATCTTTTACGCTAATCCGAAAGTCTATCTGACCTCCACCCTTACCTTATACTATCATCCATATGCCTATCTAATAGCCGCTTAAATGCCCCTAATGAGGCCGACTCCACTACCCTCTCCGGCATGCATTCCACGCCCCGACCACTCTCCGAGTAAAGAACCTACCTCTGACGTCTCCCCGGTATTTACCTCCACTCACTTTAAAACTATGCCCCCTCAAAATAGCTACCACCACCCTAGGAAAAAGTCTCTGGCTGTCTACTCTATCTATACCTCAGATCATTTTGTACACCTCTATCAAGTCACCTCTCATCCTTCGTCGTTCTAAAGAGAAAAGCCCTAGCACTCTCAACCTTTCCTCGTAAGACCTTCCCTCCATTCCAGGCAACATCCTGGTAAATCTCCTCTGCACCTTTTCCAACGCTTCCATATCTTTCCTGTAATGAGGTGACCAGAACTGGACACAATACTTCAGACATGGCCAAACCAGAGTTTTGTATAGCTGGAGTATAACTTCACGGCTCTTGAGCTCAATCTCTCTATTAATGAAAGCTAACACACCATACGCCTTCTTAACAACTCTATCCACCTGGGTGGCAGCTTTCAGGGAACTGTGGACATGAACCCCAAGATCTCTCTGCTCCTCCACACTGCCAAGAATCTTTCTGTTAACCCTGTATTCTGTTTTCAAGATTTTCCTTCCGAAATGAATCACCTCACACTTTTCAGGGCTAAACTCCATCTGCTACTTCTCAGCCCGGCTCTGCATCCTATCAATGTCCCTTTGTAACCTAGAATAGCCCTCCGCACTGTCCACAACACGACGCAGCTTTGTATCATCCGCAAACTTACTAACCCACCCTTCCACTCCTTCATCCAAAACATTTACAAAAATCACAAATAGAACAGGACCCAGAACAGATCCTTGTGGTACACCATTCGTAACCATGTTGAATATTTTCCGTCCACTGCCAACCCTTTGTCTTCTAAGGGTCAGCCAATTCTGAATCCAATCTGCCATATTATCCCCCTATCCCATGCCTCCTCACCTTCTGCATGAGCCTATCATTGGGGAACCTTATCAACTGCCTTACTTAAATCCATGTATACCACATCCACTACTCCACCTTCATCCACGTATTTGGTCACCTCTTCAAAGAATTCAATAAGGTTTGTGAGGCATGATCTATCCCTCACAAATCCATCCTGACTATCACGAATCAAACTGTGCCTTTCCAAGTGATCATAAATCCTATCTCTCAGAGCCCTTTCCAATAATTTGCCCACCACTGATGTAAGACTAATTGGCCTATAATTTCTGGGGTTATGCCTGTTCCCTTTTTTGAACAAGGGAATGATGTTTGCCTCTTTCCAATCTTCCGGCACTATACCCGTGGACAGCGAGGACAAAAAGATCATTGCCTAAGGCCCTGCGATCTCTTCCCTCGCTTCCCATGGAACCCGTGGATAAATCCCATCAGGCCCGGGGGACTTATCTATCTTCAATTTCCTAGTACATCTTCCTTACTAACATCTACCTCCTCTCGTCTACCAGCCTGTTTCACACTGTCCTCCTCTACAACTAGGTCTCTCTCAGTTGTGAATACCGAAGAAAAGTATTCATTAAGGACCTCTCCTAGCTCTTTAGGCTCTGTGCACAAATTCCCTTTACAATCCTTGATCAGCCCTTCCTTTTCTCTGTTCATTCTCTTATTCCTCACATATGTGTAAAAAGCCTTGGAGTTTTCCTTGATCTTATCTGCCAAGGTTTTCTCATGCCCCCTTATAGCTCTCCTAAGCCCTTTGTTCAGCTTCTTCCCGGCCAACTTGTATCCCTCTAGAGCCTTTTCCGTTCCTCTTTTCCGAAACCTTACATAAGCATCCTTCTTCCTCTTAACGAGTCGTTTGACCCCTCGACAACCAATGCTCCCTCACTCGACCACTTCTTCCCTGCCTGCGAGGGACAAACATATCGAGCACATGCAGTGTTCATTCCTTAACAATCTCCACATTTCTATATTGCTCTTCCCTGACAGCATCTGTTCCCAATTTATGTTACCCCGTTCTTACCTAACAGATTTGTAATTACACTTCCCTCAATTATAAACCTTGCCCTGCTGTATGTACCTATCCTTTTCGATGACTATTGTAAAAGTAACAGAGTTATGATCGCTGCCTCCAAAATGCTCTCGTACCAATGGGTCTAACACTTGGCCCAGTTCATGGCCAAGCACCAAATCCAAAGTGGCCTCTCCTCGTGTTGGTCTATCTACATATTGTGTCAGGTATCCTTCCTGAACGCGCTGGACAAAATCCGCTCCATCTAAACTATTACAACTAAAATGTTTCCAATCAATATTTGGAAAGTTGAAGTGACCCATGACTACGACCCTGTGACTTCTGCACCTTTCCACTACCTGCCTCCCAATCCGCTCCTCCACTTCTCTGTAACTATTAGGGGGTCTGTAAAAACCCCCCAACAAAGTGACTGCTCCTTTCTTGTTCTGGACCTTAACCCAAACTGACTCTGTAGACATATCATTCTCCAACTGCCTTTCAGTAGCTGCTATACTAGCCCTGACTAGCAATGCCACTCCCCCCATCCTCTTTTTCCACTCTCCCTATTTCTTTTAAAGCATCTAAATGCCGGAACTTCCAACAACCATTCCTCTCCCTGAGCTACCCAAGTTTCTGTAATGGCCACAACATCGTAGTTCCAAGTACTGACCCATGCTGTAAGTTCATTCGCCTTATTTCTGATACTTCTAGCATTGAAGTATACACACCTCAAACCATCTCTGTGTCCACAACTACGTTCCATCGACCGCATTTCTTTATTAACAACCTCAATCCCTGTTGTGTCTGTTGGAAGGATGAATACCTCATCCTCTGAATTACAAATCCAGTTCCCCACCCCCTGCCAATCTAGTTTAAACCATCCCGTATAGCTTGAGCAAACCTCCCTCCCAGGATATTTGTGCCCTTCCGGTTGAGGTGCAACCCGTCCTTACTGTCCAGGTCCCACCTTCCCCAGAATGTGCTCCAATTATCCACATAATGGAAGCCCTCCCTCCTACACCAGCCCTGTAGCCACATGTTTAGCTTCACTCTCTCCCTATTTCTTACCTTGTTATCACGTGGCACTGGTAGTAATCCAGACATAACTACTCTGTTTGTCCTGGACCTCAGCTTCCAACCTAACTCCCTGTACTCGTTTTTCCACATTCTCTGTCCTTTTTCTACCTATGTCATTGGTACCGATGTGTACCATGATTGCTGGTTGCTCACCCTCCCCCTTAAGGATCTTGAAGACACAATCCGAGACATCACAGACCCTGGCACCCGGGAGGCAACATACCATCCGTTCATCTCGTTCGCGTCCACAGAACCGCCTGTCTCTGCCTCTTACTATTGAATCCCCCACTCCAATTGCTCTCCTATTCTACCCCCTTCCCTTACTGTGCCACAGGGCCAGGCTCAGTGCCAGAGACCTGTCCGCTATGGCCTTCCCATGGTAGGTCCCCCCCGCCAACAGTATCCAAAATGGTATAAAGAACAAGAAACAAAGAAAATTACAGCACAGATACTGGCCCTTTGGCCCTCCAAGCCTGCGCTGATCCAGATTCTCTATCTAAACCTGTCGCCTATTTTCCAAGGATCTGTATCCCTCTGCTCCCTGCCCATTCATGTATCTGTCTAGATACTTCTTAAATGACACTATCATGCCTGCCTCTACCACCTCTGCTGGCAAAGCGTTCCAGGCACTCACCACCCTCTGCGTAAAGAACATTCCACACGTATCTCTCTTAAACTTGTCCCCTCTCACCTTGAAATCGTGACCCCGAGTAAGTGAGTCCCCCACTATGGAAAAAAGCTTCTTGCTATCCACCCTGTCTATACCTCTCATGATTTTGTAGACCTCAATCAGGTCCCCCCTCAACCTCTGTCTTTCTAATGTAATTAATCCTAATCTACTCAACCTCTCTTCATAGCTAGTACCCTCCAGACCAGGCAAAATCCTGGTGAACCTCCTCTGCACCCTCTCCAAAGCATCCACATCCTTTTGGTAATATGGCCACCAGAACTGTACACAGTATTCCAAATTGGAACCAAAGTCCTATTCAACTCTTACATGACCTGCCAACTCTTGTACTCAATACCCCGTCTGATGAATGAAAGCATGCCGTACGCCTTCTTGACCACCTTCAGGGTACGATGGACCTGAACACCCAGATCTCTCTGTGCATCGATTTTCCCCAGGGCTTTTCCATCTACCATAGAGTTCGCTCTTGAATTGGATCTTCCAAAATGCATCACCTCGCATTTGCTTGGATTGAACTCCATCTGCCATTTCTCCGCCCAGCTCTCCAATCTATCTATATTCTGCTGCATTCTCTGACAGTCCTCTTCACTAACTGCTACTCCACCAATCTTAGTGTCATCTGCAAGTATACTTATTATTGAGGGGAACGGCCACAGGGGATCCCTGTACTGACTGCCTATTCCCTTTCCCCCTCCTGACAGTCACCCAGCTACCTTTCTCCTGTACCTTGGGCATGACCACCTCCTTATAACTCCTCTCTATCATCCCCTCAGCCTCCCAAATGATCCGGAGTTCATCCAGCTCCAGCTACCTAACACGGTTTTTGAGGAGCTGGAGTTGGGTACACCCCTCGCAGATGAAGTCAGAGGGGACACCAGCAGTGACCCTTACCTCCCACATCCTGCAAGAGGAGCATGCAACTGCCCTAGCTTCCATTCCCTCCACTCTAGATTTACAGAAGAATAAAATAAAAAAAAGCCTTACCTTACCAACCCTCCACACAGTCGTTTTTTTGGTTAGAGGAGGAGGATGGGTGGGAGACACTACACGTGTAGTATTTCGGGTTTAGCCATCCTCGGAATCAGCCTGGTAGACCTTCGCTGTGCTCCCTTGAGAGCAAGAGCATCTTTCCTCAGAAAAAGATCCCAAAATTACACACAATATTCCAGGTGTGGTCTCACCAAGGCCCTGTACAACTGCAACAACACATCCCCACTCCTGTACTCGAAACCTCTCGCAATGAAGGCCAATATACCATTTACCTTCTTTACTGCCTGCTGCACCTGCATGCTTACCTTCAGCAACTGGTGCACAAGACACCCAGGTCCTACTGCACACTTTTTCATTTGATTTTCCCAATCTAAACACAGATTAAAGTCATCCATAATTTCAGATGTTCCTACATTGCTTGTATTTTACATTTCCTATTTAATGCCATTGCTAACATCATCCCTGTTATGATGAATTTATCAATCATACTTTGCTACATACTGGAGTGCCTCTTAGATCTGTTGTTTTACTCAACAGAGGAGGAGATGGTGGTACAGAATTTATGTTAAGACTTGATGATAATTAAAATCTTGAAACTGCATAACCACCCAAAAGCATTATAGATTTTGTTTTTTTTATCATCATCAGTGGGGAAAAGAAGGTAAGGTTGTGGCTTATCAGTGCAGCCAACTTATGTATAATATTATGTTTAGTGGACAGCAGTTAATTGCCAAATTTGTTTTTTATCCCCACTAAAATTTTCCCTTGAAGATTCTAAGTGATGGGTAACAGGTCAGACTACTAATCGGTGAAATGGGTATGTCAAGTCAAAAAATGTTATTTCAAATTTAAGTTTGAGAAGTCTGACAGAAGAAAAAACTGGGAGATTTAAAATAAATTGCTTTGATATGCTGGGAGAGAATGAATTAGAGTATGAAACAGTCTAATGTATCTGCATTTGAACATGATGCAAACATAAGGAAACAGACATTCCATCAATCGTATTTAGACCCTCATTAGTAAAAGTAATGCTGATCCTCCATTTTGACATTCTCCAGAGCAATTACTTTTTTCAAAGCTAGAATATGTTGTCAACAGCTCACTCAGCTCCAAGACCTTATATAGGCCAAACCATTCTCTCACTGAGCCAAATTAAATGGCACAATTCTTTCTTTCCCAGCCTCTCACACCATCAAAAAACCAAAACTATTGATTTGCTTTATTTGATTTGACTTATTGTCCCATGTACTTATTACAAATACATTAAAAAGTGTTGTCTTGTGTTGCCACTCTCTGGCACCATCTTAAAACACAGAAAATAAACTAAAACACAGAATATAAAGCCTGCAAAATGATACAATAAACTTCAACCTGTAGTTTTATCTCAACAAAGTTAGGTGGGCTTTGTAACAGCTCATGCTTCTAGCTAAGCCACGGGCCTGGATCCGGGCTCCTCCAGCCCGATACCTTGAGTCCCTGCTGTTAAACCAACTACACTGCTACAACCACGCTTCACTGTGCCGCCGCCACTGGAACAAAGAGTCACAATTCTCGGGAGCCATCTTGCATCCACCAATGCCACCACCACCGCCATGAGTTCACATTGGGCCAACTTCGTTAATGCTAACTCTAACCCTACACAGGGACCAAACTTGCCACCATTTCTGCCCCCACCATCAGGTGCCCATGCCTAGCCTTGGCTTGGCCTGCAAGTCTGCACCTGGGGAATAAGCCTGGGACCTGCTCCTCACTTGTTAGGAGACCTCGGAATGGGGTGGAGCTGTGTCCGCCTTGTCCTGGCATTGCTGCTGCCACCACTGTGCACTTTCTTTATTGTCATTTACTTGACCTTGCTGCTTCCCAGGCTTGCTTCTCCACCTTGGTCTGCCATTCCGTGTCGACTCACTCTCGCTGATGCCACTGCCCTGATGCCTCTGCAACTGAGGCGAAAAAGTAAAAGACTTTAAAGAAAAAAGAAGCTTAAGTAAAAAGAAATAAAAAGAAAAAGGAAAAGAAAAGCAGATGGAAGTGGCCCGAATGCTGCCACTCTGCTGCCACCATCTTGAAACATCAATTGATGAGGCACGTGACTCATTTTACCTCAGATGGTTGAACATGGATGTGGTGATGATGTTCAAGTTTAAGGCAGGTATGCTGATCATACAGTCCCATCTTTCTGTCCCCGAAAGTGAAGATTCAGCCAATAATGTGCAATTGGCAGCAAAGGGCTTTGAAAAATCCAGTAACACAAACATCTACATTTTATTTAATGGACAAGTTTATAAGACCAAATGTTGAAAACTTTCATGAACATCTAATACGTGGAAGAACTGGATTGTTCGTGTATTTTGATTTCCCATCACTGTAACATTATTCTTTGTAAAGAAAATCTTTAGAATTTCTGCTTTTGTTTCAAGAACTGTGCAAATATCAATTATTTTGACAAAAAAAGGTTATGAAGTTATGGAGTTGTTTGGCACAGAAACAAACTCTTTGGTCCAACTTGTCCATGCCAACCAGATATCCTAAATTAATCTAGTCTCATTTGCCAGCATTTGGTCTATATCCCTCTAAACCCTTCCTATTCATGTACCCATCCA
Organism: Ginglymostoma cirratum; assembly: GCA_024137785.1. Classification (NCBI taxonomy): domain Eukaryota; kingdom Metazoa; phylum Chordata; class Chondrichthyes; order Orectolobiformes; family Ginglymostomatidae; genus Ginglymostoma; species Ginglymostoma cirratum. Next base: position 577,259 of record JAHRHZ010000023.1, read on the forward strand.
GTCGCCTTTAAAATGTTGTAATTGTACCAGCCCTCACCACTTCCACTGGCAGCTCATTCCATTGACGCCCCACCCTCTGCATGAAACAATTATAGAGTCATCGAGTAATATAGCATAGAAAAAGGCCCTTCGGCCCAAATTGGTCCATGCTGTCCATGGTACCCACTCAGCTAATTCCAATTGACCGGATTTGGTCTATATCCTTCTGAATCCTTCCCACATTTGTACCTATCCAAATATTTTTAAAATCTTGCTATTGTACCTGCTTCAACCACTTTCTCTGGCAGCCCATTCCTTATTTGCACATTCTCTATGTCAAGAAGTTGCCCCTCAGGTCCTTCTTAAATCTTTCCCCTCTCACCTTAAACTTATGCCCTTTAGTTCTCAATTCCCTATCCTGAGAAAAGGACTATTTGCATGCATCCTATCTATGTCCCTCATGATTTTATACACCTCAATAAGGTCACCTCTCATTCTCCTACATTCCAAAGAATAACTTCCTATCCTGGCAAACCTCTCCCTATAACTCAGGCCCACCAGTCCTGGCAACATCTTTGTAAATCTTCTTTGCACACTTTCCAGTTTAACAATGTCTTTCCTATAACAGAGTGACTAAAACTGTACACAATACTCCAAGTGCAGCCTCATCAACGACTTATACAACTGTTGCCCCTTAGGTCTGGTTTAAATCATTCCTCTCTCACTTTAAACCTATGTCTTCTAGTTTTGGAATTACCTAAACTAGGGGAAAAAAAGACCTTGTCTATTTACCCTATACATGCCCCTCATAACTTTATAAACATCTATAAGGTCACTCCTAAGCCTCCAACACTCCAGGGAAAATAGCCCTAGTCTATTCAGCCTATCTCTATAGCTCAAACCTTCCAACTCTGGCAACATCCTTGCAAATCTTTACTAAACCGTTTTATGCTTCACAAGATCTTTCCTATAGCAGGGAGACCAGACTTGAATGCAGTATTCCAATAGTGGCCTAACTAATATCCTGTACAGCCACAACATGACATCCCAACTCCTATACTCAATGCACCGATCAATAAAGGCAAGCCTACCAAATGCTGCCTTCACTGGCCTGTCTACCTGCGACTTCCTTTTCGCGGAACTATGAACCTGTACCTCGAGGTCTCTTTGTTCAGCAACACTTCCCAGGACCTTATCATTAAGTGTATAAGTCCTGCTCTGATTTGCCTTAACAAAATGCAACACCTCCATTTAACCAAATTAAACTCCATCTGCCACTCCCCGGTCCATCGGCCCATCTATCAAGATCCCATTGTACTCCGAGATGATCTTCTTTGCTGTCCACTGCACCACCAATTTTGGTGTCATGTGCAAACTTACTAACCATACCTCCTATATTCACATCCAAATCATTTATATAAATGACTCAGCACCGAGCCCTGCGGCACACCAAAGCAACCCACCACCACCTTCTGTCTCCTACTTTCAAGTCAATTTTGTATCCAATTAACGAGCTCCCCCTGGATTCCATGTGATCTAACCTTGCTAAACTGTCTACTATGCAGAACCTTGTTAAACACCTTGCTGAAGTCCATACAGACCAAGTCCACTGTACTGCCTTCATAAATCTTTTGTGCCACTTTTTCATGGTAGTGAAATACGATTTCCCATGGACTAAGCCATGTTGACTATCCCTAATCAGTCACTGCCTTTCCAAATACATGTAATTCCTGGCCCTCAGAGCCACCTCCAACAACTCACCCACCACTGATGTCAGGCTCACTGGTCTATAGTTCCCTGGTTTCTCCTTACCATCTTTCTTAAATAGTGCACCATATTAGGCACATCACCAGTGGCCATTGATGATACAATATCTCAGTAAGGGGCCCAGCTATCACTTCCCTAGCTTCGCACAAAGTTCTGGGATTCAGCTGAGCAAGTCCTGGGGACTTATCCACCTTTATGCATTTTAAGACATCCAGCACTTCCTCCTCTGTAATATAGACACTTTTCAAGATGTCACTAATTATTTCTTCAAGATCTCAAGTTTCCATATCCTTCTCCACAGTAAATACTGACACAAAATACTCGTTTAGTATCTCACCCACCTCCTGTGGTTCCAGACATAGATGGTCTTGTTGATCTTTAAAGGCCCTATTCTCTCCCTAGTTACTCTTTTGTTCTTAATGTATTTGTAGAATCTCTTTGGATTCTCCTTAATCCTATTTGCCAAAGCTAGCTCATGTCCCCTTTTTGCTCTCCTGATTTCCCTCTTGAGTATACTGCTACTCTAGGGATTCCTCTAGGGATTCACTCGATCCCTGCTGTCTGTACCTGACATATGCCTCCTTCTTTTTCTTCACCAGAGCCTCAACTTCTCTAGTCATTCAGCATTCCCTACACCTGTCAGACTTGTCCTTCACACTAACAGGAACATACTGCCTCTAGACTCTCAATACCTTATTTTTGAAGGCCTCCCACTTTCCAACCATCCCTTTACCTGCAAATAGCTTCTGCCAAGCAACTTTTGAAAGCCCTTGCCTAATACTGTCAAAATTGGCCTTACTCTAACTTAGAACTTTAACTTTTAGATCCCATCTATCCTTTTCCATCACCATTTTGAAACTAATAGAATTATGATCACTGGCCCCAAAGTGCTCCCCCACTGACACCTCAGTCACTTGCCATGCATTATTTCCCAAGAGATGGCCAAGTTTTGCTCCTTTTCTAATAGGTATGTCCACATACTGAATAAGAGAAATTTCTTGTATGCACTTAACAAATTTGTCTCCATCCAAGCTCTTAACACTATGGCAGTCCCAGTCTATGTTTGGAAAGTTAAAATCCTCTACCATAACCACTCTATTATTCTTACAGATATCTGAGATCTCCAAATAAATTTGCTTCTCAAATTCCTGCTGACTGTTGAGGGCCCCACAGTACAATCCAAATAAGGTGATCATCCCTTTCTTATTTCTCAGTTCCATCCAAATAATTTCACTGGATGTACTCCCAGGAATATCCTCCTAAGTACAGCTGTAATGTTATCCCTAACCAAATATGCCACTCTGCCTCCTCTCTTACCCTTCTTTCTATCATTCCTATAGCATCTATACCCTGGAACATTAAGCTGCCATTCCTGCCCTTCCCTGAGCCATGTTTTTGTAGTAGCTGTGATATCCCAGTACCATGTTCCCAATCATGCCTTCAGTTCATCTGCCTTACTGGTCAGGCCTTCTGCATTGAAATAAATGGAGTTTAATTTATCTGCCTTTCTTTGTTCTCTGAATTGCTCTTGCCTGCCTTGACTATTTGACTTGTTCCTCTTCTCAACTGTATCAGCTCTCTCTTCTCACTATTTCTTTGCCCCCACCCCCGCATCTCAGTCCCAACTATATCAGAAGTCACACGACACCCAGTTACAGGGCAACAGGTTTATTTGAAATCATGAGCTTTCGGAGTGCTGCTGCTTCATTCTGTGAAGTGACTTCATCTGACAAAGGAGCAGCACTCCAAAAGCTCGTGATTTCAAAGAAACATGTTGGACGATAATCTGGTGTTGTGTGACTTCTGACTTTGTCCACCCCAGTCCAACACCGGCATTTCCACATCATGGCCACCCCCAACTAGTTTAAATCCTCCCGAGTAGCACTAGCAAATCTCCCTGCTAGGACATTGGTCCCATTCCAATTCAGGTACAACCTGTCCTCCTTATACAGGTCACTTCTATCCCAGAAGAGATTCCAATGATCTAAAAATGTGAATCTCTGCCCCCTACACCAGCTCTTCACAAGCATTCATTTCCTCTATCCTTCTATTCCTACTCTCACTAGGACGTAGCACGTGGGGATTTGGTTGCTCCCTTAATTTTATATAACCGGTAAAATATGATAGAATTGACATTTTGCACAGTTGCAGTAATAATTAAGGATTCCATTAATATGACTAATGCCATTGAAAATCCATTGGATTATAAATTAATGATCTCTGTGTATGACATCCTATTCCTCATCACTAACCTTTCAAAATAATTACTCCATTTATCATACGTAACAGTGAACTAGATTTCAGAAAACTGTGGTGAAAATTAAAGTTTGACAGTTGAAACTCTCAAGACGAATAATTAGTGTCCCTTATTAATGTCCATAAGATGTAGAAGAAGTAAGCTAGTCAGCCCATTGATTCTGCCATTCAATGAGATCATGGCTAATCTGATAATCTTCCACTCTATTTTCCTGCCTTTTCCCTATAACCCTTGATTCACTTACTGATTAAACATCTGTCTATCTCAACCTTGAATTTATTTAATAACCCAACCGTAACAACCCTCTGCAGTAAATAATTTCACAGTTCTGAAGAAAAGTCCGACTGGATTTGAAACGTCAACTCTGTTTCTCTCCCATAGATGCTGCCAGACTTGTTGAGTTTCTCCAATACTCTCCGTGTTTGTTTAAGAATTCCACTCATTCCACAGGTACAGGTTCTGAGGAAGGGTCACTGGACCCCCAACGTTAACTCTGATTTTTCTTCACAGTTGCTGCCTGACCTACTTGAGCTTTTCCAACAACTTCTGTTTTTGTTCCTGATTTACAGCATCTACAGGTCTTTTTGTGTTTTTTTTCCCACAGATTCAGTATCCTTTGAGAGAAGAAATTCCTTGTCATCACTCTCTTAAGTAGGCAACTCTTTATTCTGAGTTTATGCCCTCTGGTCCTTGACTGTCCCACAAGGGGAAACAACCTATTTGCAACTACATTGTCAAGACCCCTTAGAATGCTATATGTTTCAATAAGGCATCCTCTCCAATGCTTCTAAAATCCATAAGTTCAAGTCCAATCTACTCAACCTCCACCAATAAATAAAAAAATCCCATATTAACCTAACGAGCCTTCTCTGAACTTCCTCCAATGCCGGTGTATCTTTCTGTAGAGAAGGGAACCAAAACGATTCACAGCATTCCAAGTGTGCTCTGACTAGTGTTGTGTACAATTTTAGCAAGACCTCCCCATTTTTATACTTCATTCTCATTGAAATCAGTGACAACAGTGCAATTGCCTTCCCTATGATCTGCTCAGCTTGGATGCTAACTTTTTGTGATCTATACACAAGGGCCCAAAATCCATCTGTGCTTCAGCTTTCTAGAGTCTAATCCCATTAAATTAATCTTCAGCTCTTCTATTCTTGCTGCCAAAGTGCATAACCTCATATTTTCCTACACTATATTCTATCTGAAAAGTTTTACAGGGGACGTTATAATGAGGAATAAAGAGATGGCAGACCAACTAAATCTCCTCTCAGGATGGTCCTCCATCAGTTCTGTTCTACTCCCTTCAAAGATATCCACCTTGTCCTCTAAAAGATTGGACAGACTGTGTGCAATGTGTTTCAGTCTGTCTTTGCAAAATAGCTGGAGGCTATTTGGAAAAGGTATCCTATGGATTGAAGGTTGGATACAATAGTAGGTTTGTGAGGACAAGGTGTAGTATCTGGGTGATAAGGTGTGTGTTCAGCATGGCAAGGACTGATACCAGGCAAGTGAAGGTGACGTGGTGCATTAAGCAGCAGGACAGGCTGGTGGAGGACTGGGTAAGAGAGCTCATTCATTAATCTTGACCACCTGTGAGACTTTATTTTTGTGGCACCCCTGTAAGGACATTTGTCCTGACTTCCATAGGACATAGAACATAGAACAGTACAGCACAGTATAGGCCCTTCGGCCCACGATGTTGTGCCAAACTTTTATCCTAATCCTAAGGTCTACCAAACTTCCACCCCTACCTTTTACTATCATCCATATGCCTATCTAATAGCTGCTTAAATGCCCCTAATGAGGCCGACTCCACTACCCTCTCCGGCAATGCATTCCACGCCCTGACCACTCTCTGAGTAAAGAATCTACTTCAGACGTCTCCCCTAATTCTACCTCGTCTCACTTTAAAACTATGCCCCTTCGTAATACCTCCCTCCACCCTAGGAAAAAGTCTCTGGCTGTCTACTCTATCTATACCTCTGATCATTTTGTACATCTTTATCAAGTCACCTCTCATCCTTCGTTGTTCTACAGAGAAAAGCCCTTGCTCTCTCAACCTTTCCTCGTAAGACCTTCCCTCCATTCCAGGCAACATCCAGGTAAATCTCCTCTTTTCCAATGCTTCCACATCTTTCCTGTAATGAGGTGACCAGAACTGGACACAATACTCCAGATGTGGCCGAACCAAGTTTTTGTATAGCTGGGGCATAACTTCACGGCTCTTGAACTCAGTCCCTATATTAATGAAAGCTAACACACCATACGCCTTCTTAACAACTCTATCCACCTGGGTGGCAGCTTTCAGGGAACTGTGGACATGAACCCCAAGATATCTCTGCTCCTCCACACTGCCAAGAATCTTTCCGTTAACCCTGTATTCTGCTTTCAAGATTTTCCTTCCAAAATGAATCACATGACACTTTTCAGGGTAAAACTCCATCTGCCGCTTCTCAGCCCAGCTCTGCATCCTAATGTCCCTTTGTAACCGAGAACAGCCCTCCGCACTGTCCACAACACGACGCAGCTTCGTATCATCCGCAAACTTACTAATCCACCCTTCCACTCCTTCATCCAAATCATTTACAAAAATCACAAATAGAACAGGACCCAGAACAGTTCCTTGTGGTACCCCACTCGTAACTGAGCACCATGTTGAATATTTTCCGTCCACTGCCAACCCTTTGTCTTCTAAGGGTCAGCCAATTCTGAATCCAATCTGCCACATTTTCCCCTATCCCATGCCTCCTTACCTTCTGCATGAGCTTACCATGGGGAACCTTATTAAACGCCTTACTTAAATCCATGTATACCACATCCATTGCTCTACCTTCATCCATGTATTTGGTCACCTCTTCAAAGAATTCAATAAGGTTTGTGAGGCATGATCTACCCCTCACAAATCCATCCTGACTATCACGAATCAAACTGTGCCTTTCC